>JAWZYT010003626.1:0-117500 GCA_034508575.1 Petrolisthes manimaculis | reverse complement strand
ACACACACACACACACAAACACACACACACACAAACACACACACACACAGAATAATAGCTTCATCTACACTCAAACACAGGCTATACAAATAACACACAAACATGCACACTCCAGTTCCAATATCTCTCTCTTCCCTCCCCCTTCCTTTCTCTCTCTTTTACTCCTCTCTCTCTCTCTCTCTCTCTCTCTCTCTCTCTCTCTCTCTCTCTCTCTCTCTCTCTCTCTCTCTCTCTCTCTCTCTCTCTCTCTCTCTCTCTCTCTCTCTCTTCCACTCCCACACCCTCTCTCTCTTTCTCTCCCTCCCTCACTCACTCCCTCTTACGTAATATAACCCCTGACCATCCCTCTCTGACAAGCCAGTGACGTAAGCAGTCGAGATGTCACAATAATATAAACAAACATAAATAATAACACTGTGTTGTTGTTGTTGTTGTTGTGTTGTTGTGTTTCTCTCTGAGGCGTCACAACATTGTATGGTCACCGTTTCCTTGCACGTTTTGAAGGAACCAGAAGTCTCCAGTCCTCTCTCACTAATAATAATAATAATAATAACAATAATAATAATAATAATAATAATAATATTTGTTATTATTATTTACAATCATATAATCATTAAGTTTTATCTATCACGTTCAATTTTCAACATTATTTTTTATCTCGCTATAAATATACATAGATAATTTAAGTTCCTTCAGTTTGTATTATTAATTAAGATACAGTGAGTAATTTGACGACTACTGGTGCCTCCAAATAGTGCCATGAAACAGTGCCAAGACAGACTTCACTCCATTGTATGATACTTAAGGGGGTGCGGGAATAGGGGGACAGGCATATTATTTTTTTTTTTCGGGGGGGGGGGGGGTGCAGGAGTAGGGGGACAGGCTTGGGTTTTTTTTGAGGGGTGCAGGAATAGGGGGACATGCTTTCTACCAACCCCAAGCCTGTCCCCCTATTCCCGCACCCCCCCAGTCCCCCTCCAAGCCTGTCCCCTACTCCCACTCCCCCTTCATACATTATACTTCACAAACTGATACGTCTTCTATGAAGGTTTACACCATTAAATGATTAAATGATACTAACGAAATAATGGATTTATTTTCCTCATAATATTCCTAATAATAATAATAATAATAATAATAATAATAATAATAACAACAATTTCTAATAATAAATAATAACAATTCCTACTGCTACTAATAATAGTGATAATAATAATAATAATAATAATAATAATAATAATAATAATAATAACAATTCCTAATAATAATAATAATAATAATAATAATAATAATAACAATTCCTAATAATAATAATAATAATAATAATAATAATCACCACCACCACCATCACCACCAACACCATCTCCATCACCATCACCACCATCACCTCCTCCCCCCTCCCCCCTCCAGTGGCACCCATGTCACGCTTTGAGCCAGTCAGTGCCTTTGTGTTGTGGCACTCTGCTTTTTTCTTGTCTCTTTCATGTGGGGGTCACTGGACTCTGGCACTCTCATCTCATCTCACTCTGGCACTCTCATTTCATTCTGGCACTCTCACCTCATCTCACTCTGGCACTCTCACCTCATCTCACTCTGGCACTCTCATTTCATTCTGGCACTCTCACCTCATCTCACTCTGGCACTCTCATCTCATCTCACTCTGGCACTCTCACCTCATCTCACTCTGGCACTCTCATTTCACTCTGGCACTCTCACCTCATTTCACTCACCCTAAACTCATCTCACCTCATCCCTTTCACCTCTCACCACCCTGACACTCTCATCTCACTTTATCTCACCTTTCATTTCTCTCATTTCTCTCACACTGACAATCTCATCACCTCTTATCTCACCTCTACCACTCTCATACTTATCCCCTCCTCATCTCTTTTTGTTCACTCCCCCCTCCACTTCCCCCCCTTTTCTCTCCCTCCTCTCTCTCTCTTACTTCCCCCTTTCTCTCTCCACCCTTGTCCATCTCCCCCACCTTCTCTCTCTCTATCCCTACCCTCCTTCTCTCTCCTCCTCCCCCTTCTCTCTCTCTCTCTCTCCAACCCTGCCCATCTCTCTCCTACCCTCCTTCTCTCTCCCCCTTCCCCCCCCCTCTCTCTCTCTCTCTCTCTCTCTCTCTCTCCCTCTTCCTCTCTCTCTCTCTCTCTCTCTCCTCTCCTCCTTCACTCCCTCTCCCTGAACAACGACATTTTGTGACCGGATACGGATCAATTTTTTGTCCACAACTCAACACAAGTGGATCACGTGTCTTCTCTCTCTCTCTCTCTCTCTCTCTCTCTCTGTGTGTGTGTGTGTGTATTTGTGTGCTCCATATTTCTCTCTCTCTCTCTCTCTCTGTGTGTGTGTGTGTATTTGTGTGCTCCATATTTCTCTCTCTCTCTCTTTCTGTGTGTGTGTGCTCAATATTTCTCTCTCTCACTCTCTCTCTCTCTATCTGTGTGTGTTTGTGTGCTCCATCTCTCTCTCTCTCTCTCTCTCTCTCTCTCTCTCTCTCTCTCTCTCTCTCTCTCTCAAAGGGATGCATGGGCCCCAATCGGATGCTACCCATTCCTTCAAACAGTGAGAGGAAACATGAATAATCAACCAGTACACTTATAACTGAGGGGTTTGTGTTGTTGCGTGGTATAGTTTGGAGGAATCATTTTTTCTATTACCTCCATGTGGCAGATACAGTTTCAACCACAAGCACTTTTTGGTACATTGGAGCATCTTGATTCCTCCACTTTTTGATACATTGGAGTGCCTTGATTCCTCCACTTTTTGGTACATTGGAGCATCTTGATTCCTCCACTTTTTGATACATTGGAGTGCCTTGATTCCTCCACTTTTTGATACATTGGAGTGCCTTGATTCCTCCACTTTTTGATACATTGGAGTGCCTTGATTCCTCCACTTTTTGATACATTGGAGTGCCTTGATTCCTCCACTTTTTGATACATTGGAGCATCTTGATTCCTCCAAACTATGCCATGAAACAGGACCAGCAGCAGATGGACAAATGGAATGGTGTCCTGTTGGTTGGAATAGTTAGTTTGGAGGAATCATTTGCTCCAGATTTACCACCATACAGTGTACTTCCTCCCCCCCCTTTAATTAATAAGCCTCGTTCAGGTAAGAAGGTGAGGAGGTGAGGGGGGGTGGGGGGGTATGAGATAAAATGGGGGTGGGTGGGGGTGGGGGTGTATGGGATATAATAATTACCAGCCACTCAGATTCACTCGACACTCAGGAATGGACCATCAGAAGCCTTCCTAATATAATACTGAGTGACACAATCTATGGCTTTACAATTTGGAATATTAAGGGGAGAGTATATTTTTGGTACATTGGAGTGCCTTGATTCCTCCTAAGCATGTCAGGAAACAGACCCAGATGAAGAAAAATAATGGTGTCTTGTTGCCTGGAATAGTTTGGAGGAAGGGGATGGAGAATGGGGTTAAGAGGGAAGGAAAGAGAGATAGGGAATGTGGGGGAGGGGGGAGAGGCTTTAGAGGGAAGGAAAGAGTGAGAGTAGAATAGGAGGGAAGAGAAGAGATGGGGAGTAGGGAAGAGAGAAGAAGAAAAGGGAAGAGGGAAGGAAAGAAAGGAGATAGGAAGAAGGGAAGAGGGGTGGAGAAAGGGGGTTGAGAGGGTAGGAAAAGGTGAGAGGAGAAGAGGAGTTCCGTTGTGTGTGAAGTATATCCAAGTGAGAGGGGTGAGAGTGTGTGTGAGAGAGAGAGGAGAGGGGGATGAGAGGTCAGGGATAAGATGGACCTTCAGTCTTGTTGGTCTTGTCTTCTTAGCACCACCTCACTGTCCCACAACACAACACACTCTCTGAAACACACATTATAACACACTCTCTGTAACACACCCTCTGAAACACACTCTCTACAACACACTCTCTACAACACACTCTATAACACATTATCAAAACAAAGGAAAAACAAATATTATATATATATATACAAAACACAGGCATAATCCACACCAAAACACATTATATAAATAAAAGAAAAGCTTCCTGTATATGAACCCACCGTCAGTGAAAATTAACCTCTATAATCCCCCCCCCCAACCCACAAAGTCGAAAAATAACTTCATAGTCCCTCCAAAAAATAACTGGATACACCCACTGTCACCTCCTCAAAATAAAATAAATTAATAAACAAAATAATTTAAAATAAACTTATTAGTGGCACCGATAAAAAAAAAAAAAAAAAAAAATCAGACGGACAGACCAAAATAAGTTGATTCCAAGTGACTCTCTCAAACTCGAACGCAAATGTCAACCCACACGATGACCTGCTGTAACCACGACCCGGGCACCCGCTGAAGGAAGGAAGGAGTGGGCACGATGGATTTCTTGAAGCACAACTAACTAAGCGGACACTGTAATTTAATTTCTCGGTGCTTGCGTGGTTTCAAAATTGGCGGGAAGGGAAGGAAAAGTAATGTCTATAAAATTGGTCTTGTGTGAAGAAATTATCATGTGCTTGAAATAATAGAGAAACAGTATACAACGAAGACCGAATAAATTTGGCGGGAAAAGAAGAGGAGGAGAAAGAGGAAGGTACTCGTTTGGTAATCGGGTAAACTTAATTAATGTGAAAAAGGTAAACTTGAAACACAACGTCTAAGAAACCTGACGAAGGGAGGAAGCCACAACAACTATCAAACCTGACGAAGATAATAATAACATTTCAAGATGGTGTTGAGTTTGGACCACGACACGGTCCTTGACATCCCGCCCCTCCACCATATAGAGTTCGAGGACCACCTTAACCCGACCTACCCAACGCCCTTCGTCCACATCGTCAGGTGGAGTAAATTCTGGGGTTGTCTTCCGGTTACCTACAGTAGCTCGGCTGACTCGTGGTGCGTCTCTCCGTTCCTCACATTCTGGGTTCTCTGTGCCATCGGTTTTAACGTCCCCACTTTCTACGATTGTATCAAGGCGTCGTTGGGGTCTGACGGTCTGATGCTGTACGTGATGGTCATGATTGTGTGTGTGATGAGTGTGTCTGCTGTGTCCATGCACGTGTTGGCCCTCAAGTACTACAGGAATTGGATCGACTTCCTCAATGATTGGATGTATTTTGAGAGGCGCTTCCCCACGCTGACCGTCGGCGCTCACTCGTGTCGCGTGGCACTCCCGCTCTTCATCGGGTTCCTCCTCTACATCGCCTTCTTCGTCGTCAACGTCCTCAACGAACTACGCTTTAACCTCATCAATAACGACGGTGTTGGACGAATGATGTCTCTGGTGTATGTTTTCATTATTTACAGCTTCACCTTGTCCATGCCTGTGTTGTGGGTGGTGATGGCGTCTAAGGTGTTCTCCCTCTGTCTATGCCACATCAGACGTGAGCTCGAGTCCATCATGGAGTGTGTTCAGTTCGGTCTCCAGTGTACCTCGTCTCCCATCCAGAAATGCATCGCGACGGGGGACATGAACCGTATGCAGGAGGCGGTGTTGGGACTAGCTAAGATTATTGAAGGGTTTAAAGTCATCATGGGACCTTTCATGTTGGTCATCGTGCCACACCACATCGTCTCACTCATCTGTTTCCTCTACTGGACCTTAGTATCCATCCTTGACTACTCAGACTGGTACTTCCCCCTCAGCTTCGGCCTCCTCTCTGCCCAGGCCATCTTGCCCATCTTCTGTGGCGCCATCTACAGTGAGGACGTACATACTCAGGTGATCCAGTCTTAATGATGATTATTGTATACTCGTATTTTCACATTTTCTCATAAGGTTTTATTGCTGTTGATGTGGAAGTGTTGTTTTTCTACTTACAAATATTATACAGTCCCAAAATCATGATCAATTATTATCTAAGGATCTAAGGAGATAATTATTTAAGCTTCTGAGGGGATGGTCCAAATTTATATCCATCCCTTAAATATTGTACCAAAGGGGATAATTATCGTGTAGCCTACATATATAATCTAATGTACTGTATATGAATCAGACAACAGCCCAATTACGAACTTTCCTTATCTACTGCATTAGCTAGGGAGAAAATTGCTCTACCTACAACACCCTATAATCATCTACAGTATAAAAAGTCATTGTATTTGTGTAACTACAGGTCGTATGCATGTAACACTCTTATATACCACACGCACACACACAGTCAATTGCCCTTCCTGACGCTTACACACACTATACATGATACCAAGCCAATTTAGTGTTTGTTTATTTCTACGGCTGATGGTTCTAACTTCTAGCGGCATTTGTCAGATTTTGAGGGGCAAATAAATATGATGATGGTTTTCTGATATCGCTCTCCGTTGATAAAAGTCGAAGAAACAGTATATACCGGTAGAGAGAGAAAAAAATAAATATATATATATAGGAAAAATCCGTCGTTCCAGATTACCACCCTTGTAGTACCTCCTCCACTAATTAAGAGTGAAATTATAACCCAGGAACACTACCTCATATTTTTTCTTTCCCTAACAGAAGGAGTCCCTGATTGAGCCCTTGTTAATCCTGAAGGGGTCTATGTCTGACGAAGGGGCCAAACACAAGGTGGGTGTCAACATTAATTAACTTTCTTGTTTGTTTTCATCTTACACTTTATTCGTGTTTTTCCAATTCGTTTACTAATTCTTATTCTTCTTTAACCATTATTAATATCCACAAACATTCTTCATACAAATTCTATTTTTCTATACTTACTTTAACTACAAATTCTTATTCACTAAATTACTAGATTAACTAATTCACTAGTCTAATTAATATTAGTTGTGTTATTAAATTATTTCTTACTTTTCTTAATAATTATTCTATTATAAATTTTTCGACGATGGTTTTTTTTCGATATATAATACATTTTCTGGCATCAGTCCAAGTAAGTTGTGTGTGTGTGTATTCACTGTATTGAAATATATTTTAACCTGTGTGTGTGTGTGTGTGTTGATGCGGATCTGTAAATGAGTCTCTTTATGTTTGTGTGTGTGTGTGTGTGTGTGTGTGTGTGTGTGTGTGTGTGTGTGTGTGTGTGTGTGTGTGTGTGTATGTACTATAGGTGTACGTGTATCAACAGATGATGACCCTAATTGATCACCTGGACCGTCTGGATGCACAGATAGAAGGACGTGGATTCTTTACACTCAACAAGGGCATGGCTACTACGGTTAGTGTCTCTCTCTCTCTCTCTCTCTCTCTCTCTCTCTCTCTCTCTCTCTCTCTCATCAAGGGCATGGCTACTACAGTCAGTGTCTCTCTGTCTCTTTCTTTCTCTCTCTCTCATACACACATTCACTTTCATACCTCTCTCTCTCTCATACACACATTCACTTTCATACCTCTCTCTCTCTCATACATACATTCACTTTCATACCTCTCTCTCTCTCTATTACAGCATGCATCTCTATCGTATCCATACATATTCATTCGCTATCCATATTCATTCGCTATCCATATTCATTCGCTATCCATATTCATTCACTGTAGTATTTTATCTCCAATTAATTCTTTCTCCATACAAATATTATCCCTCTTATATTCAACATTTCCTCTGATTCAGGCAAACACTTCACCACTAAACCTAACTATACAATTATTATAAAGGCAGCCTCCTTGACATAAACTCTACGGACATCACCCACCACATTTAATTACTTCGTCAACCTGTGGAACCTAATAAATAAATAGATAAATAAATAACAGATAAATAAATAAATAAATAAGTAAATAAATAAGTGAATAAAAAAAGATGAATAAATAAATAAATAAAAGATGAATAAATATATATATTAATTAATAAATAAACAAAACATAAATAAATGAAATAATCGCGTGGTTATGACATACTGTTTAATTAAATATCTATGTTGTTTGGTGTAAGTGTAATGTGTAATGTGTTTGTTTGTTTGTGTGTACAGGTTGTCAACACGGTGGTGACTTACTTAGTGGTGCTTATTCAGTTCTACGGTGGTGGCAGCGAATAGAGGCACCGAGTTACTGGCACTCACTCCACACCAACAGATGAAGTTACTGATAGAAAATAATAACATAGAGGAAGTTACTGGCATTCACTCCACACCAACAGATGAAGTTACTGATAGAAAATAATAACATAGAGGAAGTTACTGGCATTCACTCCACACCAACAGATGAAGTTACTGATAGAAAATAATAACATAGAGGAAGTTACTGGCATTCACTCCACACCAACAGATGAAGTTACTGATAGAAAATAATAACATAGAGGAAGTTACTGGCATTCACTCCACACCAACAGATGAAGTTACTGATAGAAAATAATAACATAGAGGAAGTTACTGGCATTCACTCCACACCAACAGATGGCGTTACTAATAGATAATATATTCATAGATGGGGTTAGGTACTTACACTAGCAATCCAAAATATGTATCCAGGTTTGTTTCGAATAGACTGATCGAGTAATGAGCGAACCCAAGCAATAATGAAACAAGATAAGCGTTGTAATAGATTCATCAGTATGTCAAATGATTCGAAACTTCAACAAGACATGGATACAAATTTTTTGGATTGCGAGTGTACAGTACAGACGGCGGCAAAAGTCCTGTCGCCTCACTTGCTTCACCGAGGCACGCGATGGTCATAAACTCGAAATTATAAGGTGTAGAAAACGTGTGTGTGTATTTCTCGAGTCCAAATGAGGCGACAAGACTTCTGCCACCGACTGTACTGTACATTGGAATACTTTGCTTGATTCCTCCATATATAGTACACACACACATACATACATACACCACGAAACAGGACCAAGTGAACAAAAAAAACAAATGGTGGCCTGTTGTGGCTTGGAATAATTTAGAGGAGGAATCAGTTACTCCAGAATCACCAACCATCACCAAAAATAGTTACTCAAGTAGACATACAACACGGAATTAAAAGGCGAAGGCAATAAAATGGAGGCAAAATCTGGACAACTGTTGGTCTGGTCTCTTTAGCAATGAGTATTAGACATTTAATTAAAAACTCTATGATCTAGTTTGAAGGGGGGTAATTATTTTGTTGTTGTTGTTGTTGTTGTTGTTGCATTGGAGTGCCTTGATTCCTCCAAACTATATGCCAGGAAACAGGACCACCAGATGAACAAAAAATAATGGTGTTGTTCTGTTGCTTGGAATAGTTTGGAGGATTCATTTGCTCCACATTTACCAACACACACAAAAAAAAAAAAATGTCCCCCTTACTTAAGCCCTGATATGTGATAATATATTTAGAATCCATTATGTTATTTACTTTAGACAGCATCAATTTATATGTATTATACTAACTATTTAAAAAGGGGCCCCGTGATGTAACTAGTAGAATATTGGAGGTTAGCGAGTCCTTCAAATATTCCCACGAAAAACACACACACACACCTATAGTAAGGTAGCAATTCTTTTTTGGTACATTGGAGTGTCTTGATTCCTCCAAAAGTATGCCAGGAAACAGACCCAAGTTAACAAAAATAATGGTGTTCTGTTGCTTGGAATAGTTTGGAAGATTTGGTTGCTCTATATTTACCAACACAGAATTTTCCCCCTTAAAGGAGTTTGTTTGTTTCGTAGTGGCACCGTCAGGAGGAACCAGGAGCCACCAACAGGTCTCATACACGATCACAGGGTCCTTACTTAATGAACCTCGCACGAGACATACATACATACATACAGTAAATAAAAGTATAATAAAAGTGTGAATTTGTTTTTGTCACTATCCATGTTCTTCTTATATACAGTCGTGGTCAATAATAATCATCCACATATGGGTAACTTTAATCATTTGCTCCCTAATGTTTTCATGTTCACATATAATATTATTGTTTTAAGTATAGTGTGTAGCTGCTAGTATTACTTTAAGATGCTACTTAACCTATTAATTGGAAAGTTTATCAGCTAAGGAACAGAGGGAAGCTGTCAAATTCTTACGTGAGTTACCCCAATATGGATGGTTATTTTTGACCACGACTGTACCTAGACATAATTACTATTTTATCTTTCTATCTCACATCTCTCTTATATATTCTAACACTATATTTTAATTTCCACTCCACAACTCTTTTATGTACATCAATTCTATTTTAATTTCCATCCCACATGTTTTTTTGCATACTTCGACACTATAATTTATTCTACTCTATAACTCTCATAATTATATATTTTAACACTATTTTACTTTCTCTAACATAACTCTCATATATATTTTAACACTATACCGTATATATATATTTGTGTTTTTTCTATCCCATAATTAGTACCTATGCCTCGCGACCTTCGTTTACCAGAGAGCTTCCTCAACACAAACTAACAACAATAAAAGACGGAAGTATCGTTGGCGTCTTTTGTACCTCGATAATAATGCCATTGTCTCAGAGTTTGGAGAGGCGGATATTGTTGAAAGGTCGCCCAGGAGGAGGAGGAGGAGGAGGAGGAGGAGGAGGAGGAGGAGGAGGAGGAGGAGGAGGAGGAAGCATGGAGGGAAGGGGAGGATGAAGCAGGGAGGGAGGGGGAATGGAGGAGCAGGGAGGGAGGAGGAGGAGGAAGCATGGAGGGAGGGAGGACGCATGGAGTGAGGGAAGGAGGAGGAGGTTGTGTGTGGGGCAGGGGAGGGGTCAGTGTGTGTGGGGGGGAGGGGGAGACATAGAAGGAAAGGGGTAAAAGATGAAGGACGGGGGTGGGGGGGGGGGCCAATGGAGACGGGAGGGGGAGGGGGAGAAGGAAGGACTCAAAGACAATCGGGGTCCAGTGAGTTGCGCACGCACGAAAACTGTAATGGGTGACGTTGGGCTAAGGACAGTCGCCTCGCCTCTCTCTATACTAACCCACACTCGACAAGTACCACAAGGATAGACGCCCTCTGGTGGTTAACTAGTGTTTACTTTATGACTCTGACGCCAGAAAAAGGACAAAGCTATCAACAGGCAGCTGCGAAAATACGAACTATAAAATAATTGTTTTATCTACTTCCACCGTATGATATGATACGGTATTATATGCACAGCGGGAACTACGCATCGATAACCATCATTTTGTTTTTGTTTACAATTTGTTCTAAGCAGCTTCAGTGAAAGGACAATATGTATGTTCCGATAAAATTCATGATTCCAGTGCTTTTAATCTTCAAACACTTCAAACACTAGAACTATGTGATAGGCGAAGATTCGAGTGTTGCAATAACCCTTGTACGGTACATAGCAATATTATTTTGTGGTCGCCTGACGCCAGAATACACACAGAATAAAAAAGCTTACCTAACTTATAACACAACTGCTTTTCTGTGTATCTCACAACGACAACGACAAGCCAGAAGTATAGTCACACTCATCTGTATGGCAAACTCAAAGGTAACTGAACTGTTTTCACGATTTACACACAGAAGATCTGAAAGGATGCGAAATGCTCTTGTGACAACAGTCCACCTGCGATATTCCAACACCAGTTATGAAACGAAGAATGTTTTCATAACCTAACTGGACTTAAGAAATCCTAAAAACAAGTGTTGAGGGAGGAATACTTAATAACATGTTTACAATTTCCTCACACTTGGCGCTGAAAGAAGTCATAATGTTTTCATAACCTTACGTCAGTCACGATAATCATAAACGAGCACAATGTTTTCCAACAACCCAATGACCTTAGCTGACCTGCCAGTCATTCCCATAGACCTGGAGAGCTTTGCAGTGAGGACCTACCCGACACCCTTCGTACACATCGAGCGTTGGAGCATGGTATGGGGTTGCCTACCGATCTCCTACTCCTACCAAGACTGCACCTGGAAACTGTCACCCTTCCTCACCATCTGGGTTCTGTGTGGGATTGGATTTAATGTGCCCTGTTTTTATGACTGTCTGATGGCGTCTGTAGGGGGTGATAACAGCATTACTCTGTACGTCATGATCCTGATTGTGGCCGTCATGAGTGTGTCTGCTGTGGCCATGCACGTTCTCTCTCTCGTTCACTACAAGAAATGGGTGGACTTTCTGAACGGGTGGATGAAGTTCGAGCGTAGGTTCCCAACACTGACGGCAGGGGTTCACTCGTACAGGCATACCATCCCTCTCTACGTCAGCTTCTTCATCTGCATCGTCTTCTTCGTCGTCAACATCCTCAACGAGTTACGCTTCAACCTCATCAACAACGACGGAATCGGACGTATGTTATCACTGGTCTATGTTTACGTCATCTACAGCTTCACCCTCTCCATGCCTGTATTGTGGGTTATTATGGCATCCAAAGTGTTCACTATTTGCTTCATCAACATCAGGAAGGAACTCGAGTGTATCCTGGAGTGTGCCAAGTTTGGGATGGACCGCTCTTCGGGTATCCAAAAATGTATCGCCGCGGGGGACATTCATCTACTGAAGGACGCCGTTCTGGAGCTGCGACGCATCATCAGGGCGTTCAAGGCCATCATGGGGCCGTTCCTGCTGGTCATCGTACCACACCATATCATCTCACTCATCTGTTTCCTCTACTGGACCTTAGTTTCTGTACTCGACTACTCAGATTGGTACTTCCCCCTCAGTTTCGGCCTCTTATCCATTCAGGCCATCGCTCCCATCTTCTGTGGTGCCATCTACAGCGAGGACATTCAGATTAAGGTACGTTTAGTTTAGACTAGATGAAGTAACTAGTAAAAAATATACATTTTCTGTCAAATGTATGATATAGTAATCTTAACTCTACCACTTTCATAAGTAGAAGGGATAAATATTTTTGGTACCTTACCTAATAAATGAATCATATTTGCATTAACTTAAAAAATATTATCTCCTTAAATGGTAAATTGTTGACTGGTATGGAATTGGATTAGGTTCACGAGCTTCAGAACAATACTAAACTGTTTGGTCTTACAAGGTCCACCAAGCAGCTTGATCCCACAATATTTAACATCACTCAAATGTTACACTCCGAATATAATCTTCTGTTAACTTCTACTCAATATAAAATTTAATTAATTAATCCATCGATGTTAAAATATTATCATCATGGATATTACAAGATGACAGGAAACACCACACAACCAACAGACTACGGAATTTACACTGACACACACAACTTAGAAGTAAACACCTACAACAGCACATGCATGAAAAAGGTTACAATCATCCATGACAACTTTCCCTACAAGCAACACGTACTGCTACCAGCCATGAGAACCAAGAAACAGGCAAGAGACAGGACAAATTATCACAGCCATTACATACTTTCACAAATGTATATAATGAATGTTAGAGCTCTGAAAACCCTTGATAACTGTAAGACATAAATCCCTTCCACGTGTGAACTACCAAGCGACCATCGTGAAGAAGACAAAACACAATATTGGCGGCCAACAGCTGACAAGATTGGAGGATCACTCGAGTGTCAAGTGGAGGGCGTTGGAGTGGCTCTTGGGTCACCCTCAAGGACTCAGGAGGACACACACGAGCACTCTGCTTATCTCCCGGAAGACGCTGCTTGTCTCTGCCTGTTTGTCTGCCTCACACAACAAAAGAACACACAAGAAGGAAGAAAAGAGTGAATCCGCATTCTAAATAAAACCAGACAGATCTCATATAACTATCGAACACACAGAAGAATGGGAGGTTTGAATACACATCCTAAATCAAACCAAGAATATTTTACCACTGTTGAATGTCCACATTCTCACAGGTCAATATTTACATTTCGTGAACGCCATGACAGAACTTGAAATATTTCTCAGAATGCCACAAACCAGAGTGGAGGGAAGTTACTCCAGCGAGTGGTATTGTGTTGGGTGTATGAAAGAGTGGCCCGAGGAGATACTTGTACTCGCAAGGAAAGCAGACTCTCACTCGCTCCTCTTCTATCACTTACGGTTCATTTTACATTTTACATTTTACCAAACAATGACTAATGAAATGAGGGCATACTTGGACTAATGAAATGAGGGCATAGTTGGACTTCGGTAAGGTTAAAAAATGAGATATTATTGATCCGGAACTGAAGTCAAAGTTTTCCTTACAGAAAGACTCCATCATAGAACCTCTCCTGATGCTGAAAGGAACCATGAAGGACCAGGAAGCCAAGGACAGGGTAAGTCTCTATTTTATTATAATTTTGGATGGTAATATTCCTACTGATAATTTCAACTGGTTGTAAGAATACCAATAAATAAGCATATGATTTCTGACGTGTTAAACTGTAACTGATAATGAACCTGATATAATGATTATGAACACCTTAAACCCCATCAGTCACAGAAACCCAGTACTAAGAAACTAATGATACAATAAGGACTGTACTTTTGTAGACTGCAAGTGAATTGCCACCACAGTATTTATTTACATACAATATAAACTTACTTACTTTGGTTATTTTGCTGTCATTCTTGTCTAGGATTCTTGATCAACACACTGGGGTTGTAGGACGATTATATGAAGCTTATGTCCACAAGAAATATAGCAATTTTAACACACTTTTCGAGAGCTATAACTATCCGTGTTGAAGTCTTAAGCCTCGAATGACGTTTTGATTGTTTACTTAAGGGATACGAGCTTAAAATATTAACTAAAATCGTATTCCCTCTGGAAATTCATCATGTTAATCTAATTCTTTTATTTTTCTCTGCCTTTAATTAACGTCTACATTATTTTCTCCTTCTTTTTTCCCTATCTTCCCTTCCATTCTCCATCAACTGCCTCACTCGTTCTCCCTATCAACCATCTTCTTAATTTCTTCAAGTCATATAATTCTTACATTATGTTCTCTAATATAATTCTTGATGTATGATAATTATAATTTTCTCATGTTATTCTCATATCATTAACTTCTGTTCTTCCTGTAATCCATCAAACTCTAAACTGCTTCTATACTTTCCTTCCCATTAATCATTGCATTCAGTCTATATTCCCTCCACCTCAAAGCCCTAAATCTCGATAAATAATCTTCTCATTTTACTCTTTTTCTTACACTTATATTTCTTCCTTTACCCATTCTTACATTATCTCATCGTCTGCTCTTTTCCCTTCAATATCCAATCGTCTCTTCTCCCTTAATTCACTTGTTCAGTATCTAAGCTTCTGTTCTCTATCTAATCCTTTCCTTTTCTCCCTTCACTTCTCTCCAACACCTAATCCTCGATCTCTTCTCCCTTCACCTCCTCTCTAATATCTTATCGTCTCTTCTCCCTTCAATATCTAATTAATAGTTTCGTCTTCTCCCTCCACCAATCAGATGTCGCTATTGATCGACCATGTGACCCGTATGGATGCCCAGATAGAAGGTCAAGGGTTCTTCATTCTCAACAAGAGTATGGCCACAACGGTATGTGTGTCTCTACTCTACCTGCCACACTGACCTATATACAGTAGGCCTATTAGCCACACTAACCCACATACAGTAGGCCTGTGTTTACCAGCCTGGGCCTACTCTACCTGCCACACTCATCCATATCCAGTAGCCTTATGTATAGATCGCCCTGGGTGTATTACGTGACTTTCAACAAGGAAATGTAAGGGCTTCATCTTGTGTGTGAGATTACCTTTGGATTTCTGATACTGTAGTAACTTAGTTAAGAAAATAATCTATTTCTTCAGGAGCCCTCAATATATATATTTTTTAATTATCTGTTTTAAGTACTGTACGAACTATAGCAGAAACTATTGCATAAGTTTTACTGTACTGTGTTTTATAAACAATCCATAAATCAAATTAATAATCTACTACTGTATATGCATTGTTTGTTGCAGGTGGTGAACACAGTGGTGACATACCTCGTCGTGCTGATACAGTTCTACGGCAGTGGGTAATAGGTAACTATGGATATCAAACTATAGATCATAACCATATGACTAATTGTGAATACCAGTACAGTACCTAGCAAACCAACCTGTTCTCTGTCAAAGCACATCTTTGTCTTTCATACACCTCTCAACTTCATTCCTGTTTAGTCTTAATTTAGGATTTGATGCAGCCTCAAAGTGTGATCATGAGCTGTTTCTGCTAATGTAGTTCACAACATACTTGACTCTCTCATATACAGTACAACTGATACAATAACCTATTCATGCTAGAAACAAACCCAATGTATAGACATTTTTTTCAAATTAAATAAATCTCTCACTCAAATCACCAAACTATCATGATCATCATCATCATTAAAGTTTACACACACATAATATAAAGCACCAGGGGACTCAAACATCGTTGAAACAAAATATAATGTGTTTCACGTTTGAGTCACCAATATCAATTAAAATATTCCCATAACAAATACTCTTTTTATTATACACGAGTCAAAATGTACATAACATTTCCACTGGCTTAGCTGAGCAAGTCTAGTACAGTAGTGTGGGTAAGACTTCAGCACAGAGCCGAGCCTTTGGTTTCACCAGGCTGAGGCTGGGCAGGGCAGAGAAAGATACGGTATGGTGTGGCAGGGAAGGGTAGGAGAGGACAGGTAGGGTAAGGGGGTGGCAGGGGAGAAAACACAGAAAACAGGACAAGACTGAGTAAATAAAAAAAAAACAAGGTGATGTAAAGAATACCGATGTCCACTCTCCAGAATCCACAAGGAACCACACGAACCAAATGCCATGAAAATATCCTAATGTCTGTCTACCAACCTGGTGATGAGGAACACCCGAGACTCGACTCAGCGGCTTACTCTAACACCCCCTAAAGCCCAAACTCAAGCTGTCTTCCTGTATACTGCTGCCATTTACTATCAACATAAACAAAACGGGGCTACTGCTCTAATCTTATTGTTAAAGCTTGGACCAGCAATTTTTTTATAGAGTATTATGATTCTTATATGAAACTGATAACAAGCTAATTAGTTTTAAAGCTTGGACCAGCATTTTGCCTAGTGTGCACCTCATTTATAAGCTGATATTAACAAGCTAATTCTAGGTAGGTTATTCATTCTTTCTCCACAACAAGGGGTTTTTACTTACATTGCAGCATTATATTATTTGACATCACTTATGTATGCAACAGACACTACAATTATATATATACACACACATGGGACACAAAAGACGTCATAAAACAGGACATCATAATCTGAGTGACATGCAAAAACAATAATCCAGTCATGTTAGATACCACAACAATAACCCTTTTAAAGCCTTGTACAGTACATGGGTTAATTTTATGTCCTAATTTTATGAACCTGTATTCATGGTTTTGATTTGATTTTTCAGCTGGTAATTTGGTCACTGCAATCATCCACTCGTAAATCAAACTCACGAAAAGAAGTTTCTAGGGAAATCAAAGCTTCTCTCTGTGGTATAAGGGTTAACAATGACAAACAGTTGTGGCCATAAATATCAATCCAGTATCCTCTGTCCCTTGCATCTGGCTCACCCATTCATTAGAGGCAAGTCACAACAGGCCCAGTGAAGTAGAAATGACAAAACAGTGGGAAGGGAGAGGAGATACAGTAAAAGGTAAGGTGGGTTTAAATGCCTCATAAAGAAGTAAACCATATACAGTATACAGTACTTGGTAGAGGAAGATGGATGATTATTGATGAGCATTACTGTGTATCATATAATATTCTAAAAGGGTTTGAGGGACAATAACAAGGAACATGAAACGTGAATATGACTGAAATACCGGACATTATGATCCAATAAGCTTTACCTTGTTTCAGCCCTCACACAGTATTATTATTTTAGCTTGAACAAGATAGTCTCAAAATAAGTGGCAATAATTCACAGCACACATGACATTGTGACTTCATAAGAAAAATACAGCAACATACGTAAGTTATCACAATTGCTATAAGGCATTGGTGCTGCATCACACAGACAGCACTTGAGTAATGATCATTGTAACATATCAATTGGTACCAGTTCCATTGCTACTCATATGACTTGCATTAGACTCAAGGATAATGTTTCCAGATTGTGTGTCTGACCCTGATTTCTACCTGGTGAATGTTTTGAGGTGTCAAAAATTTTAATGTTGAACTTTTTGAGCTGTCATAATATTCTGATTCAAAATCTGACACTGACTTTAATAGATAATACATGTTATGAGCTCTTTTAGTATGTTGTTACATATTGATATCCATATACAGTACAGTGCTTTCAAATTAATATCCTGATCAACTGCAAATACTGTACTCCACTTAATCATAAATTCAGTGAATATATTGTCCTAATGTTAGTGGAATCTTTCAACCTTTTTGTTCACAAGGTTCAGAGACAAGAGAATCTGTTTTTGCTGGGTGACAAGAAATGTGCACAGTCGATGTAGTAGTAGTTAATCACAGTTAGTCAAAGCTCACCACCCACCTACAAGCCTGTATGACATTGGTTGTGGACATTTATTAATAGTCTACAGGAGTCAACTAATCAGTCCATCAGATGCAATATAGTAGAAGGCTCAATGAAATCGGCTGTGGACATTTATTGCCAGTCAGAGAAAAAACAGACCACGGTAAAGACTTTTCACTGGTAGGGAAGCAGAAGGGAAAATGGAGGGAATCACGCAGTCTTTTGGTGAGCAGGACCCCTAAAGCAGAAGATGAGGAAGAGAGTATACATGATGAAGGCAAGTGTGATGGCCCCTGTGGCATACATGAAGAGGTTCAGTTCTGGGTGCTTGAATCGGTTCTTCTGCAGCCAGTCCAGTACCTCCTCCTCAACCATTAAGTCACCTGTTGTAGGAGGAATGACTTTTAAGAGTAACTCTGAAGACATTTTATATCACAACACTATTTCTATCTGGTAATTATTTGCCAATTTATCTAACTACTGTGCGTCTATTGTGGTGAAAAACCCCAGCAAAGTTTAGATGATAGGGTTTCTCAGGGTCAATTTACATTGTTAAAAAATAATATTGTACAAATTATAGTACTGTACTTCACCTCCTATAGATGTAATTGCTTAAAGATAACAGCAAAATTTTATTGCTCAGGATGTCAATAAGACAAATCAGGTGGATGCAAGAGAAAACCAAGAGGGTTTTCAAAGATCCAAGAGTAATAGGGTTCAACTGCTGAACTGAAAGCACATGTAAACTGCTCACTGACCTCTGTATATACTGGGGAACCTCCTACGGAAATACACGAGGGCGGGCAGCTTCTGGATGCCATACTTCTTAGCATAACGGACATCTCGAATCTTGACAAAGGTAATATCAAGGTTGTCTGTCTCGTCGTCTATCTTCTCCAGCTCCATTAGAACCTCTTGGCACTTGGCATTTTCCTCATCTGGTTTGGTGATGCATTGCAAAGTATAAATGGGGTGATATAGCAATGAAATATGTTGTGCTTTTCATGAACATGTCATATTTGTATATAGAAAAAATTTGGGCTCGAACCCTTATGACCTATCTGAATTTCCAACATCCAAATTTTGAGATTCCAACATATGCTGTCTGAAGTCTAACCTTAAGGAAATATTTGCCACTATATTTCTTCACTTATATTCAAATTTTTAATTATCTTTATAAAGAATATTGTTTACCTTAATAACAAGTATAATTCAAACTAAAAAATATCTAACTTTTGTGATTAACAGAAGCCAAAGGAAAAACAATCAGACTCACAGAAATAGACTGCCACAAAATCGTTTTCATCAAGCAGCTTCTCCAGCATCTTACGGTTCACCTCCTCAATTTCATCTTTGATCTCAAACACATCCTGAGAAGTAAGCCACTTGAACACCTTCTCCTCGTCCAAAAGGTCTCCTGTAGGTGAAGTAGAATAATTTGTTGGATGACCGGGAACACTCCAAGGAACTATTCATGTTATCTTACAATATTCTAAGTGATAAGTATATTATCCACCTCTTAATTCAGTGATTATGGTACAGTAAATCAAAATCTTTGGATATCAGACATGCTTGCTGCTGACAAGTTAAATAATTTGGATGTACAGTACTGAACAGAGAAAAAATAAAGCAGCAGTTACGGTACTCATAGTTTAAGATTTATGGTTCAGCTAATTGGTGAGTAATGGGCTTGTGGTCTAAAACTTCTGTTGTATTTTTTATCAAATCAGCTTCAAAATGTATAAGTAGACTGTCTGACATCACTCACCATCATATACAAGAGGAGTCTTCTTTCTGAAGTAGACGAGGGCTGGTGTGTGCAGGATGTTAAAGCGTTGAGCTGCATCAGGGTCATTGATTTTCACAAAGTCGATTCCTAGGAGAGATTTGGAGGTAAAGTACCATATACATGTAATTATAAGCTGTTATTTTTAGCATATTCCTCTTGTCAGTTACACAATTACTCCACACCACTACCAGTGTACTTCACCACACACACACACATCCCCTTCAACCCCAAACACACACACATCCCCCCACCACAACACACACAACCCTTTCACCACCTAGACACAAACACATCTCCTTCACCATCACATACACACCTCCCTCATATACATAAATATCCCCTCTTCCCTCACCCACACACATCCCTCTTCCTCTTACCACCATGACACATCTTTCCTCTCCACATTCACAGGACTTACCAAACATGTCCACCTCGTCGTCAATGTTCTCCAGCTCCTGTAGCACCTGTTCACACTCGTGGCAATCATCCTCATCTTTCCAAGGCCGCGGGAGGAAAGGCGGAGCAGTGAAGAGATTTTCCAAGGGTACAGGGGGAAAGGCAAAGCAGTGAAGAGAATAGGGAGGGAAGGGGGAGAGGTAGAGAGAGGGGAATCCATAGTTAAGGGGAGATGGAGAGTTAGAGAAAAAGAGAAAGAATGAAAAAAAGATAAATTGAAACAGGAAAGAGAATGGAAGAAAATGAGGGGAGAGGAGAGAGAGAAAATAGAGACATGAGAATAACTAATTAGTAATCTTGATATCAGTTATAAGTAAAATATATCATTCTACTAAATACTTATATAAAAATATTGTATGGTATATTATATCTACACACAACAATGTACTGTACTGTATTAATATTCATGCATCCATCATATACTTACAGGAATAATGGATAACACTGTATAATCCAAGATATTATATAATGTAGTTTGCTTATTATTTGAACTGTAGCATAAGCATTGTGGAATACAAACCATTGCAAAGGGATGAGGAAACAGGTTATATGAGAAATACTTTGGTAAGGATACAAACTACTGTACTGTGTTAGGCTGTGGAAAGATGGGGAGGTAACTCAGGTAACTAACATAATTGTTGTCTCACTACACACTAGGAATACTTTGAGGTTCAACAGGCACACAAATGCAACACTCAGGTGGCACACAGGCTTTCACAACACAACAACACATGCTTAAATTTTAAAGACATGCTCATACTCTTTGCCATGAGATGCTTGATATAACTCTGAACAATACACTTATGGGAAGATTTTCTTGTTGGTGAACTGGAAGGTCTCTGATTCCTTCAAACAATCCCATGAAACAGATCCCCTATTAGTACCATTAAGGGTATTAAAGGTCTGACATAGTTAGGAGGAATCAGTAGCCTTCCAAAATGCCAATTAGTCTCCTTAACATCATGGATAAGGCAATGATGACTCCATTTTCATCACC
Source organism: Petrolisthes manimaculis (assembly GCA_034508575.1). NCBI lineage: Eukaryota > Metazoa > Arthropoda > Malacostraca > Decapoda > Porcellanidae > Petrolisthes > Petrolisthes manimaculis. The sequence goes on along the minus strand of JAWZYT010003626.1, from coordinate 96,025 downwards.
TTCTCCAAGACACTGCTTTTGTAAGAGTCTGCGATGAAAGTTACTTTTCTATGTTACATACAGTGTTGATTTTATATATGGATATGCAGTACAAACTACTGTATTATCAAAGAGTACATTCAACATTTTTTACCATCTGTATCAAATAAACCTATGGAGTAAAACTCAATAGAATTTGTACTCAGAGCATCAACATTACAAAGAAATAATGAAGACCTCAACATGCCAATAAAATTATTCCACACTCCCATACCATACTGTATCAAGAAGCCAATACCCAAAGCACAATAAGAACATACAAACACTTGCCAAAATTCAAAAGCAAATCAACTAAATACTAATCCATACATAAGCAAGTTAGTTATAAGCACAAAAGTGAAATTAATCTTGGTGAAGTAGTAAACATGATGCAATATACGTATAAAATTCAACTATGAAATAATCCAAAGAAGCAATAGCAAATAAAAATTAAATCTTGGAGAAGGTAAAGAAAATGGAAAATCATAAAAAAATCAACAAACTCAAGCTAATAACAAGCCTTAACTTAAAAGGAAAAAAGTAAAGCAGTTTCAACAGCAAGGCTCTACAAAAGTAAAGAAAAACAAGGCAACGGTAACTAGTCTACTTTTTCTGGCTGATGTTAAATGACCACAGCCGTTATCGTAACGGCTCACCCTGATTGGTAAAAGCTGGCCACTTTCAGGTTACAGTTCATGCATCAACCAACCAGATGCAACGGAGATGCCTATATAACATGGCTCGTGAACATTTACTTGTACTCAGAAAAGAATAGACTATACTGTAATACTATGAACCATATGCAAAACAAGTCATGGACACGGTAAATGTGACATACAGTATACAGTAGTGGACGGTTTACATTGACACTACTGTATATGAAATCACTGTACCAGCCTTCGCTTTTGCCTTGACCATGACTTTTCTCACATGTGGCCCAAACAACTAAAGATCCAATGTATGTAACTAAAGAAACCAAGCGACAAGCGGAGGGCACGGGATTGGTTGGTTGGTCGGGGCTACTGTTAACAGAAAATAACTTGTCTGTTTTACTGTACGGTATCTGACAGTAAATGTCCACAACTGATATTGTGAAGGCTCACTCTGATTGGTTGAAGCTTGATGCCTATTGGTTATGAGTAACACATTAGCCAATCAGATGCCACCTACTAATATCAGCTGCAGTCACTTCAGAAAACCCTACTTTAACATTGAATTGTGTCTCCCGAGGCCAACAAGCCCGACACACGCGACACCTATTGTAACGACCCGCAGTATGGATGGTCTCATGGATGGAAGAGGCACACGCTATTTGCCAGAATGGTGCTATACTTGCCGTCACATACGCTTCCTGTTGATTCTGGAGTGCTAGACAACCATTCTTTAGGGACGAGTGAGCATAGCTGTGCAAAAACTGTGACTATATAAAGGCCATATGCAATAATATTCATGGGTTAGATGCTGACAACTGAGATTGATAATAAAGTATCCATCAGGAAATCGGTAAAAAAAAAAAATACTATCAAGTCCTTATGCTTGATAAAAATTATATTATTGAAGCTATTTGTACTGAACTTTAGGCATCATTATTCCCATCAATTTTCTTCCATACAGACCAAAAGACTATGCAAATGACATGACTATAATGACTGTAACATGTGCAACTATAGAAAGGCACAAACGACTAGGCGAATGACATGACTAGTGGAGGGGACAACTATGGGAAAACACAATTACTGTTCTATATAAAATGTATCTAAACAACGGGCACAGGATACTATATGGGTACATCGACAAGTATGATATGCCTGTTGTTGTTCCGCTCTACAATGCACTGGACAATCATTATCTCAGACTAAGACTCAGACCAAGACTTGTTTGATTAAGGGAAAACATAGAACCATGGGAAAGGTATTGAACAAATAAGGTATTAACAAAAGGAAGAAGGGTGATGATTTTTTCTCTCTGCAGTCTAAAACCTAAAACATTATTTTAGTTTTTGGCTTCATTGTATTGTATGTGTGAATTGGGTCATCTAGTTCCTCTATACACAGCAATGTTTTCAACAGCATAGTTATTATACAGTGAGGGTTCTATACTGACATGTGATTAGGTGGGATGTAAAGTAAAACAGATCAATAATTGTACTGCATCTGTTCATATTCCAGTATTCCAAAACATCAAGAAAATATAGACCTCTATAAATCATAACTCTGACCTGTGTTGCCGTCCCGTCCATAATGTTCATTATGGTGGCTGTGTTTAAAATTGATATATAAAATTTAATGAATCAATAAATATAACATTTATTGACAACATCAATAAAGATTCCTCACCAATTTCAATTTTATATATACAGTACAGTACTGCATATAATATACTGTACTATAGTTCTAAATTGTGATTACTGTACATACATATACTGTACTGTACTTGTGAGTGTGGAAACCTCTGAAGCCTCTATACTGTATAATAAATATGTAGAAATACAATACAGGTACTGTATACAGAACTGTACTGTACAATGCAACAGCATAAATGTACAGTATGTACCTGACAACCTAGCTATGATACTATTGGCACCTGAGTGAATAAAAATGTGGGAATAGCAATGGGGAACATTAAACACTGTCGGACATAGGAGAAAAGAGTAGAGGTGGGACGGTAGAGGGTTGGACATTTCGCTATGATGTTATTTATTACTTACAGAAGTACGCGGCAATGAATGGAGACTCATCCAAGAGCCGTTTTAGCATCCTAATATTAACTTGCTCGATTTCACCTTCCAATTCACGATTTTCATCATCTGTTAGCCATTCCAGCACACTAGCCTCATTCTGCATATCTCCTATGTGGCAAAACAGACAACAAAAGATAAAATGAGCTTGTCTACAGATGACAGAAGAGATAAACCATCCTGTACTGTACTGACTGTGGGTTGTGATGACTGTATGGTAAATTTGGACCTTGGTGAGGTGGACAGGCGAGCTGAAGTCTGGGTTACAGGTTCCTGGCTTTTTCTCCCATGGTATGTAAAGGTTGTACTACTAGGTCACATTTGATACTAAATAAATAAACAAATAAATTGTCTCTCACCTACAACACCGCTCACTTTTTATGACACCAGGAAAAGAATTCCTTTCTTTACACAAACCTACTGTGGACTCACCAATGTTCAAAATTACTACATACTGGTGTACCATACCAGTGTGTGTGTGTGTGTGTGTGTGTGTGTGTGTGTGTGTGTGTGTGTGTGTGTGTAACAGAGGTAGTCCAGGTGATATTGAGTTTAGCAGAGCAGTTGGGTGGATGGCTGGAGTCAGTTAAGGGTTGCATAGAGGTAAACACGAGGTGGTCATATTGGTCTCGGTCTCCTGGAATGAGGGCGTTAAGTACTGTACTGTAAAGTACGATAAAATAATAAAACATGGCACTGGTGGATAGAAAAATAACAAAAATGCTAAAGGATTGGGATAACTGCATGGCGGGCAACTCCTTCCTGGGGTTACAAAACACAATACTGTATACAAAAATATACCAAAAAAGGAAAGATTACATAATAGTCGCGAAGTAATACGCTGTGTCTGTCTACTTTCATCATGCTATCAGAACACTCATGCAGGTCACACCCAGATGAATCCAAGCGGTGTTTATTTCCCAGAAGAGATGGGGAATCCAGGAGTTTATAGAATATGGTCTACACAAGCCATTACGATGCCTCTTACAGCAAATATTTCCATTTCCTATTGTAACTTGAATACTATGGTATGTATAAATATCACTGATTACTTGGTCACAGCACTTTGATTTGCATCACCTGGACTGTGTTGTACCTTACTGAATTTAATCTAGATCAAGCAAGTTCCCCTTATAACATCAAATTAAATTTTTGAAAGCTTGGCCTAGAATATATCAGGTAAGGTGCATGGGTACCGGTGATGTAAACTTATCAGTCAATCCAATAACTTTTAATATTTTGTTTCCTGTTGTAAATGTCTTAATGTGGGATGACCCAAGCAGGAGGGTTGTAAGTTCTCAACAATACCTGTGTTATCTAAAGGTAGGTGATTACCCAAAGGGGCTCTTTCACTCCTTGCCTATGGAAGATTGGGCAATGAGGGTAATCCACTCACTATGGGCTGTATGTACATGAGTGTTACAGTAGTAGTAAACAAGCAACTACAGGAAAGGAAATATCCTTATAATATCTGGGAAACTTAAGAAAGAAAACTCTTAAGAACGCTATTGTAGGTAGCAGCAACAACATGAGGGACTGGATGGCTGAATAGAACTGGAGATAGAAGGTAAGGCTGAAGGAAGTAAAAAAAGAGTGTTAGGAAGTGTGTTTTTACAATAAAGGCCAGATTGGAGTGAAGGAAGGAATATGCTCAGAGATGTACTCTGAAACAAATGAGGGCCGTGTGGGAGGAAGAATGGTATCAGAAGGTGAAGAAGAGAGGAGAGGGAGGTGTGCTTGGAGGGAAAGGAGGGAGGAGGAAATTAGGTGGTGGGAGGGAAAAATGTATACAAGGAAGAATGAGAGGGAAAAAATGTATCAAGAGGTGAAAGATAGAGACAGGGGTATTCTGAAAGGAAAGGTGTACAATATATAGGAAGATGGATGGAAGGAAGGTACTGCAGTGGGAAGTGAAGAAACGTGCTGGAAGGGGATGGGAGGGAGGGAGGTGTACTCACAAAAAAGAGCCGCTAAGTAGGTGGACTGTTCCACAAGTTGGTCCAGCATGGCGGGATTTACGTGCTCAATTTCGTCAACTAACTCGCGGTTATCTTCATCGCTCAACCATTCCAACATTAATTTCCCATTCTTTATTTCACCTGAATGAGAAAATAGGGAAGCAGTGGTCAGGAGGGTGAGTGTGAGCAAGGAGTGACATGCTGCTGCTGGAGGAGTCTGTTTTTTTTTTAATGGCTGATGGTAAATGCCCACACCCATAAGGCTCACACTGACTGGTTGAAGCTTGCCACCCAAAAGTTTTGAATCACATATCAGATGATCAATCAGATAAAAGTAACAAGCCTGTAAGATGCTGGCTGTAACTTATTACCATCAGGCAGCAAAAAATCAGTGATGGTGGTGGTGCTGATGAGGGGAAGTGGAGGGTAGGGGTCACACCAGATGAAGAACAGGGTGGCTGAACAAAATATTGTATATGCCAATAAAACAAGGAAACAAACTAACAAGGGTTCTTGAAAAGCAATACCCACTTGTTCCTGAATTTAATTCAGTAAAAGTTATGGGTACACTCTCTACTGTGCTGGAAAGAGGAGAGGAGAGCAGGGCAAGATGGTCAACAAAATGAGGGCACTGTAGAACAGTGAAAAAGAAGGGTCTGAGGAAGCAAATGCTCAGGGGAAATTGTTGGTGTATACTGTGCCAAAAAGAGGAATAGGAAGGCAGAGCAGGGCACAGCAAAAACAAAAAAAGTATATGCAAAGCAAAACAATGAAAAGAAAGAAAGGATGTGAGGAGCAACACAACAACAGAATGGGGACTGAGAAGAACTGATGGAAAATATCATAACCAATTCCTGATGATCTGTTTAAGTTATGGATGTGGTGTTGAGTCAGAAAAAAAATCCAATTTGGTAAGTACCATCCTAAGAACTACAGGCAAGTACAGTAAAATACAATCACAGACAATTATTTATCCAACAATAGAATTTCCGCCAATTACGAATGTGTTTTTCTGTGTATGAAGAATGTTCAGGCATTTGAAGAGATGTCAGAACTCAGCATTTCTTTTTCTTTTTGCTGTGAGAAACAGTAAAAATATATCTACATACAACCTTCCCTTACATCATAGCTACCGTACTTCTCTTTACATGTGTCGCTTTACTATACAGTAATTATTTTATGGGTACAGTAATCCCATTCTGCCCATACGAAAAACAAAAATGCTTATAAAACCAGAAATGTGCAACAGAAGGAAAAACAAACGAACCCATCCATCACACTGTCAAAATAACTGAAGGGGAACAACAAACCCATCCATTACATTGTCAAATAATCAACACCTAGGTAGGGTCACGGCAATCACCACACAACATGCCACCAAAAACAATAACAATAATTGGAGTCAGGTGAAAGGGATGAACAGGTGTGCATTGCAAGTGTCTCTACATATGCCTACCATTTTTTTTATCCATAAGGGAGCAATTACCACAATATACCATTTTGGTTATATACATTAGTTTACAGTACTGTTGTTGCATAAAAAAACCTCATATGAGGAGACTTGTTTATGTTTCACTACTGTTTCTTCATGTTTCTGGCATGAAATACTAGCAGTGAAACAACGTCAATTAAAACTCCTCATCTGGTGCTTATGTGATGTACTGTATTTTAAAATCTACAATATCTGTAGTACAACTTGCAAAACTCGTCAGGCAAGATCAGCAGGGATATCATGACAGCCAGCAAACGTATGCATTCTCCAGGAATTAAAATGAAATATCCTCTGTGCTTAATGTTTAGTTTACTGGTATGGGAGGGAAGGGAACACCTATGTGGAGTCATGATTAAAATGTTGTCGATAGAAACCACATTTATCCCAATTTTTGCTCAGTCATCAATACCTTGCAAACATCATCAACACCCTTCAAAACACCACACTGGGAATCTTCCTCTCACCTTTGTTCACCAATGATATTCAGTCTCTCATAAACACCTCTGATGTTTTATAGTCAAAGCAACATTGGTGTTGGACTAAAGAGCATCAGTAATAAAAGCTGGGGAGAACTTTCATGCTCAGGGTGTTAGTGACATCTGAGAAATATTGATTTTCCAAAAGTAAGATAAATACTGTATGTGTGACAACTTTATAGCATACACAAGTGAGGATGGGAGGGTGTAACGGCCTACAGGAGCAGCACTACGCAAAGTACGGCAGGATGAGTTGCTGAGCTTCATCCTTACATATAAACACAGCAGCCACAAATGGGTTATAGTCAATTAACCAAAGTATGCCACAATGAGTGGAGCTCCATCCTTATTTAGGTACAGTACACAGCAGCCACAAAAGGGTTACACAGTACAGTATGTACAATGTTCGATTACCCGGTTCCTTTCTTACTTATAAACACAGCAGCTACAAATGGGTTACATTCTATTAACCGGTTGAGCATGTGCCTATTGACCTCCTCCAGGGTGCCCTGCAACTCCCGATTATCGTCATCAACTAGCCACTCGTAGACGCTCGACTCCACACTGAGGTCACCTGGGAAGGAAGGGAGGTCACCAGGCAAGCAAGCAAAGGTATGGGAAGGGTTTGAAGTATCTTCTGTTGTGTATGGAGGGGGGAAAGTCAGGGGCATGGAAGGGGATCATGTTGATTACTTCTTGTGTTGGCATCCCACACATCACAAAATCCTCAGACTTGGGCATACAGTTGCTTCTTAATGTTTAAAGCACTGAGACATCTTAGGTGATATGGAGATTACTATTCCTCTCCAAACTGTGACATGCATCAGATTGATTATATTTAGTTAGTCTGCTTCTCAACAATCTGGAGCAAAAAGTAATAATAGAAGGGTGTGGGATACCAGTGGATTATTGTAATTGTTTACCGTACTGTAGTTGTGTAGAATTCTACCAACCAAGAATCATAACTTCCCTTGATCTAGGAGAGAGTGGACAGAACATTGGAGTGACAAAGGATCCAAGAGAAAGGGTAAACAAACATAAAGTTCTCAAACCACCGGTAATATTTAAAACGTTGCAGATGCCGAAAGACAATCACACTTTCACAATAACAAGATAAAACAATTCTTCACTGGGTACATACCAAATTTGTACACATAATTTCAATTGCACATGATGCCATTCCATTAATAGGGAAAAAATATTTTCATATCGAAAAAAAAATTTTTTATACAGTACACCATTTGAGAGGAGCCACAAGTCTAATATTTCATTTTGCTTCTTAAGGACAAATCCTTGGTGAAACAGTGACAAAAAACATCATTAAGGAATCATCCTTCTCAAATGGCATTTCCATATCATTCAGTCTCATCACGATACACTTCCAAGTCCCAAAAATTCAAAATGACAATGAAATTTTCCGAGAGCAGGCGTCCTTATGCTGCAGTGTGAGGCAATGCGATCGGATGGAGAAAAACAGCAGCCTTACTTATGAAGAGTGACGCAATATACGTATTACTGGCAAGGATTGAGTCCAGCATGTGTCCATTCACTGCTTCTATGTTCCCGTCCAGTTTACGGTTTTCATCATCTATTAACCAATCATAGACACCCTGGCCAGCATAATTGATGTCATCTGAAGGGAAAAAGATACTCGCAAATTTGATGTTATTTGAGGGGACGACATTATCCTAGACCCCTATGTGATTTAAACAGATGAAAACAGTTAGCGAGACCTGGGTTGGGTTGGGGAGGGACGGAACCAGATCAGGGTAAGCAGATCAAACCCAACCTGAGCAGGACCACAAGGCGATATCCTATGGCTCAGGCAGTGTGAACATTATGGAAAACTTTTATAAACATCCATTCATTTTATCAAAATATAATAACAGTAAATCAATGGATCAATTATCATCATAATTTCATCTTTTCTGTAGCTGGCAATATTAATTAGCCCTTAGCCACAGTAATATAACAAATGTGGAGTTCGTATACTGAAAGTAATGATAAATATTTACTGCACTGCTTCATACAATACCATGACATATAAAAGTTTTCTGTACAAAAAATCTTCAGGAGGCTTACGAAAAGTTTCCATAGAAGTGACCAAACCAAACTATTGCTATCAGCCAGAGGAGAAATTGAGAATGTGTTCAAGTTAAGTAGAAGGGTCGAGCGAGGACTCCAGCACCGGGTCGAGGGTCGAGGGAGGGAGGCACCTTACTGGTAAATAATACAGCCATTACGACCGCTCTGTCTAGTATATTCTCCAGCATAGGAACATTGACCTCCTCTATCTTGGTATCCAGTTCACGGTTGTCTTCTTCCATTAGCCATTCAAGGACGTTCTTCCTGGACAATATGGGGTCTGAGGCACACAATACAATATGATAAACTCTGTCACTTCACTGTCAAGAAATCTTTGTACTGATGAAAGGATTACAGTTACACCTCAGGCATACTGTACTTAATAAAATATTGGGCTTATACACCAATCATTTTCTTTTGCACTGTATGGTAATCTGTCACTTATAGCTTAAATAAGGTATAATGCCGAGAGGGTCCTTTAGAGTTCATGTATAAATATTCTAACAATCTCAGCCATTTATTCAGGGGAATGGGACTAAAACATCAACAGCTGACATTTTTGCAATCTTGGAAGTCAAGCAAATTACTAAATTATTGAGACAACAACATAAGATTGCACTATGAAATTACACTCGAGTTATATTTCACAATACAATTTGGATGATAGGTAATGGATCTCTTCCAGCACTCAATATGTACTGGACGGGTCTTTGGATATTCCTCTTGATTTGTACCACATAATAAAGGCCCTAATTATACATCATACACATACGTATACTTTAGTAGATGAATGATGACTTTGTAGTGTGAGTGTGTGTGTGTGTGTGTGTGTGTGGTCAACGATGTTAAAAGTATGAGGGAAAGGAGGGAAGGAGAACTGTGCTGGGTCTTTAACTCATCAATTACAAACACTCTCTGCTGCACTATTCCAAAAATCATTTAAATGAAGTAAAGCAGATGGCACTAAGATGACTATTCATAACACAGGGATTAACATAAAGAAAGTCATGGGCTTGATTCAATGATGACTGGTCTGTTGGTTCCATTAACATTACACAGAGACATACCAAACCAATCATTGTCATCTCCCAGTCCATGGCCATCAATCTTCTTACTTATGGAGACAAACAACTAGACTAATGCTTTTACCAACAAAGTAATTATGGAAATACTGTACTGCTTGGGACAAACTTCTATATCATACAAAATTTTGGAGTGCAATGATTCTATATGTTAGCTCATTTGTTCTATTTTCATTTTTAATACAACAAGCTACAGTTAAACTTCATGATCTGGTTAATATTGCAAAAATCTGAGAAACACAATAATGGACCTTACAAGCTTTGTTAAAATCATTCTTTATTACTGTACTAACAATATATTTGTTTCTGATTAGATTATTTTCATTATTTGATCTTCTAAATTAATTTGTATATACAGTATGTTCTGCATATGGCCATGTTTTTATGATTTATTATTAAAATTATATAAAATTCAATAAATAATACAGCTATCATTGTAAATCCTTTTTTCATCTGGAAATAGTGAATATGTACTGTTTCTAGCTGTAATTTGTAGTCCTTCTATTGAAGACAAAAACATTTATAATTTGCCATCCAAGTTTAAATTATTTCTGGAACAGTCTTAACATCATTAGTAACATTTACACTCAAAACAAACTCACCTAACTAGACACTAGACACTATATTAAGAAAAGAACTGCACTACTGCCAAAAAAATTACAAAGTCCTTCATTCAATTTCTAAACACAGTATCATAAAGATACAAAAAATAGGATAACATACACTCTTGCCTAGTTTCTTTCATCCCACAATGGTTGTTCTGATGAAACTCAAGCATGTAAAGGAATATACTGTACAAGCTGATTTATAAAGATTGTGTGCAGTTTTAGGTTTATCATTAAGCGTTCTGCCTTCCTTTACCTTTCCTCTTAATGGAGATGATTAAACACATGGCATAACGTTGATGAAGGTATGAAGTATCTGGGGTCTCTATATTAAATCTGATAGACATTACATGTTCTGGTATCAGGGACAATTTTGGCAGATAATAAGGTTGGCTTGGAAGTGATTTATCTATGGACATTGCATTAGTAATTAAGATGTCTGGCAATAAGTACTCCAACAGTAAGATGTGCAATTTTCTGTCTACTGTAGAGAGTTAACTACTGTATTATCTGCTTCTCTGACTTACAATGAACTGAGGGATTAGGGACCTATGAGCGATATTACCTTGCACAGTCTTCAAAAATACCAAATGAATGATAAAATATAAACTATGTACTCTATTTCCCTGACAACAAGAGATAGCGGCTTTAGGCTGCCAAATCCGCATTTTCTAAAACTTTGCACTAACTATATTAAGTAACACACTTTTAAAATCATCATACTCTAAAGTGAATTAATAATTATTAGAGGTATGAAGCATAAAACTGCCGACAGACTTTATAAACAAACCTGAACAGAAGGGAAAGATAAGCCTACTGTACTGTACTTCATTCCACACCATCACAATAGACAAACACAAACACATTCTGCCAAACAAAATCTGAAGCATTCTGAGACAAAATTATTATAATCAAGTGCCAAAATAGCTCATCTTCATCATACTCCAATATTATTACATATATTAACTATTACTGTATGCTTGCTTCTTTACCTGGTCTATTATCTCAGAATGCCTCTTATATAACCTGTCCAGGGCTCTTTATGGCAGGGAAGTACCAATGGTCAAGATGGTAACAATGTAAAATATATGTGTAATAATTTCAAAGGAATTCGAAAAGCAAAGCCAATCCTGAACATTGCTTTAGGCAGATGAGGAAATTATAAGTTTCTCTCATTTGTAAAGGAAATATTCTGAGTCATACTAGGAGAGACTGCTTATCATAACGAGTAAAGTTCTGCATCAATAATAATTAGTTACAAAATAATAATCAAATTACTAAAGATGCATTCTGAAACAGAAATGTCATGATAACTGCAATATTCTGTATGCAGTATAGGCCTACAGTACCAAAACTATGTCTGGGTTTAGATGTCAGCAAAGGTAGAAACAAATTTCTTTAAAATGTGCTTCAAAAGAGATAATCAACTGTATTTTGACTGAGATTTTCTGCTTCCTGCCACAGATTGTGGGAATCAGTCGCTTCCAAGTCACAGTCATCTCACCCCTTATTAATTTAGAGTACCGATAAGCCTAAAGGTTGAAAGTCTGAAAATGGATAACTTTGCTGGAATATAATATATTAAAATAATAGTTACAAACATTTTGCACAAAAATAATATAGTACCAACATCAAATAAAAAAGTATACAGCAAAATTATGTAAACAAATCAAATGTCAAAAGTCTGCCATTAACTGACTTGCAAACAGTCACCTCACATGCATCATATACAATGTGTACTTTAAGGTTTTATAATGTGCAGAAAAATTAACTGTATTTATTCTCAGTAATTGTTGATCACTCATGGACAAGGTCATTATGATACATATACTGTACGAGTTAGCTGTGCACAAGACAGTCAACTGGGCACTGTACCAAACTTACATAAAGGTCTGTCAATTACACCAAGACAAGGAGGGAGGAATAGGTTGTTAAAAATGTGTTGGGGTGTCCGTAATAGAAAGAGCAAAAAAGGGGAATACAGTAGCTTATAAAATATATGTTGGTTGTTACTCGTAAAGTATCCAGACAAAAGAGATAAAAGGATATATCACAAAGTAAGTAAAGTAAAGTCAGGTGACCACCGATAAGAGTCAGAGTGGATTGGCATCTCTGAAAAATGGGCTGACAAGAAATCAGAAGAGACAGGGAGGATATTCATACAACATACTGTACAAAAATAATAAGAAAAAGAGATGATTCATGGTCCATGAGATATATTTCATAATGGGATGAACATGTAAGAAAAATATAATATTTCAGTTACTTAAAACTGAGAAGAGAAATAAACCATGATTAATAATGTACAAAGGAAATAAAATAAAAGAGCAAAAAAATATTTACACCTTTAAAAATGAGGGGCATGGACCTTAAGAATTTATTTATGGGAGTGATAACTGATATATGGGACAATATACTATATAAGAAAGATTGAATACTGTACATAAATAATAAGAAAGAATGCACACTACTGTACAGGTACAGTATATGTAAAACCGAACAAAAAGGAAGGCATAAGCCACCAGAAATAATTAACCAATGTGTTGCAATATATGGAGGGAATATAATTGACTGGACTGGAAACTTACTAAGGAAAAATTATTAAAGAATGAAAGGAGAACCAAAATAGAGAAAAACCATGGAAAGTTACCATCTTTAAAGATGAGGGGGTGGTCCTTCCTGAAAGAAGGAATATATTAGGAAGAAGACACAGAAGAAGAACATATGAAAAACATGAGAATATGGAAACCTTGGAGAGGAACCGACCGTCAAAGATGAGAGGGTTGCCATTCCTGAAGTAGATGAGAGCTGGGAGAGTCTTGATGCCGTAGCGTTTGGCCAGCTGGGCGTCCTGGATTTTGACCATGTGTATCCCGTAGGCGTCACACTCGTCATCGATATTCTCAAGCTCTGCCAGAACCGTGTCACATGCTCGGCAGTTGGGCTTGTCTGGGGAGGAGACAGGGATGTCAGCATGATGGGGAGTGTTGGTAAGGGACGAGAGTGAGAGTGCATGAGAGCTTGTTACAGTATGGCTGGATACGAAGTGAGGTAAAGCAAGGTACAGATCGAGTTACAATAGTAAACAGCGCGACGAAGCCATTATGGTACTCACAGAAGAAGACTGCCAGGTACTGCGTGTCTTCCAACATCACTTCAAGCATGTTCCTGTTGACTGTCTCAATGGTGTCTTCAGTCTTCTGCAGGATCAGCCACTGCAGCACATCCTCCTCTGCCAACAGGTCACCTGAGTGTGGAGAGGAGGATCAATCATACATTTAAACTTTCAAGCAGCAGACTTTTATATTTTTTTCCGACTTACTTTGCACAAATTTTTTTTCTCAAAGGGAATAGAGTATTATCTTAATTCTTTTAAAATTTCTAATAACAATATTCTCTTTACTCTATAATTTAATTAGTCGTAATTATACTACTCATGCAAAACATATTTTAGTAAATTACCTTCATACACAGTAGGCACCTGATGTTCAAAGTAGAGGAGAGCGGGGAGGTGTGTGACACCGTACCTCTCTGCCACCTTGAGGTCCTGAGTCTTGACAAAGCTCACTCCGATCCTGTCTGTGTCATCATCAATATTTTCCAACTCCTCCAGGATCTGCAAGCACGTCTCACAGTTTTTGTCCTTGTCTGCCAGTGGTCAGAACACAAGAGACAGAGATTAGAGGTTAAAAGGGCAGTATAAGATGTACAAATTATGGATGGAATGAGAAGCACAAGAAGTACAGCTGTGTATACTATTCACTGAACACTTCTGATCAATCCTGTGATCCACTTCCTGACATTCAACAATATTACACAATGACATCAACAACTTCAATTACCTGCTGGGAATTATGCCAACATTTCTGGAAGGAAAAGACTGTACCGAGATCCAAGAACACAAGAATAGTAGCCTACATGTAACATACGAGAAGAAAAGATTGAATCCTAAGCCACACAACCTACACAGGACATGAACCTACAAGAATATAGTACCCTGAGAATACAAGGAAAAGGAAGAATTTTGGCAAGCTGTACCATAGGGAAGTTACTTTGATATAAGAGACCTTAGATAATGTCAGCAGATTGGAAGCTACCAATTCCTCAATAATATGTTATTGCATGTCATGAAATAGTGGCATGATTTTGGAGGAATCACTACAATATCAAGGGCCCTTTAATAAGCAACAGTATAGAGGTTTCTCTAAAGACAGGCTGGAGTATTATTTCATTTTCATGGAGGTCACTCTTCCATTTAATTTTACATCATTGACTCCAAGAAACAACAGCACTACTGACTTTGCTCACAAGAAATCAACAAACCATATCACAAAGGACATAACATTTGCCATCATTGTTTTATTGTTGTTTGACAGTCAGAATAAGACATCAAGAATAAACATACAATTCTTCTATTGCTACATATATGAGTATTTACATAAAAGTGTACTGTTCCTCTCTCAAGCTTAAAATTGATTACACATTTTCACTTTGAGCTTTACAGTATTAAGTTTGAGTAGAAAAAAAATACAGTAATTTTTCCACCAATCATAATCTCTTATGATCAGTATGTTCAGTATAAGAGGAGGTAACAACACACCTAAAGAAGTCTGTACATAATTCTGGCTAGAGCAGCACAGTACTGTATCATGCAATACAAATCAGAAGCATAAGTGAAGCATAAACTCTAATAACTGTAAATCCTATACAGTACACAGTAAGCTTGCTACTGTTAGAAACATTGCAAACATTTCACAGATTAATGACTCAAGTTTGATATGAACAGCAAGGGATCTTGATTCAATGCTGTGAGTTGATTATGCACTGTAGTTATATATGGCATACAGTATACCATAACTGAGAAATTACAGATTTTTTTTTCACATATAAAGATGGTTCAAGTTGAGTAAAACGTTTTGCAACTCTATTTTGTTAATAGCATTGTAATAAGTTTTTGCACTGGGATAAAATACTGTTTTACCAAAAACTAAAGACATTACACCATTTAATGTGGAGTCAGTACTGATAACATATATGTACAGTACAGTACTCTACTTCATGTCATAAAATAATGGGACTTTGAAGTGAACAAACAGTATTTACATGTTATCAATACTGTATCAGTTCCTACTAACTTTTATGGGTCTTTTTTGTATAAACATGCTGTACTTCATAAAGGATGTAGTTTATGTCATGATGTTGTGTTTTGTTTGAACTTAGAGCTGCTCTGTTTAAATATCTCGAAGACCAAGGACAAGCAAGACCAAATGAGCTTCAAGCTACCTAGAATGACCTACAATTCCATAAAACTCACAGGAAAAATTCTGGAGAACTGTACCGTTGTTAAATAAAGCAAGGAGATTTTCAATATTTAACAACCATTTACATCAAACCAAGGAAATCTTAAGTAGTAAAGGTATAAAATGAAGCAGGGAAATATACAGCAGAGCTATACAGGGGATCTATAAATTATCTAAACAGATTTCCATTAATGAACATGTAAAGTTGCTCAGATACTTTATGGGCTCCCTGTGTAATAAAGCAAGGAAATTATATAGAATATAATATAAATGGTACACAGGGAAAAAGAGGAAAAATACATACACTACAGGTAATTCAATGAAGCCAGAAAGAAAATATATACAGCATATACGATAATTATATAATATAGGAAATACAACCAAGCCAGGGTAAAGTGAGGCCTAAATTGATGGTAAGACTGGGTGGGTGGGAAGCCAAATGAGGCAGCATCAAACTCTAGTTATAATATTTTGGGAATTATCATCGGCAACAATAACAAAAAAATCTACATTCAGGGAATCTGGTATGGTGTGAGGGATCAAAGGAAACCAAATTAGGCAGCATCAAATCTAATAATGTAAGAAAAGGATCATTATTATCGGCATCAACATCAAACACTACGTAAAGGGATCAAATCATCACTTTTAGTTTCTTCTGCTGTTTCTGTCTGTGCTTTCTTTTTCTTCTTCTTTTTCTTCTCTTCTCCTTCCTGTTGGATTTCACACCCGCAAGCAGCCAAGTCGTCTTCAGGTGGAGGGGAAAGTAAATATTCAATGGTGTTGGGTTACAAAGACCCATCATGAAAATTCATGATTTTATCAGATGGACATGTTCACTTTCATACCAGGTAATGAAATGGTTTGAGATTTGCAAATGCTCCTCTAATTACATTCATTTTCAAAATAATCTGGAAGGAATACTGTACAGTAATCTGTATCTTATGGTATATTGTGTATTGTACTCTCTCCACTTACATGATGATGTTTATTGCCAGATCATTTGACAGGATGAAGGAAGCAATTAATACACATCTTATAATTCAACCTAAAAGCTAAAATATGGCTAATCTAATTGTAATAAAACCTTGCATAACTTACTATTTTAAAATACAGTACTCAGGTGATCAACTGTACATTAATTTTGAACTTGATCTACTCTGGGTAGACTGTGCTTTTGTCAAATGGATCTTAGTGACCAGTCAAAATACCCGCTACAAAAAGCTTTCCTTCACCAGGCAATACTGTACTAAACTGAACTGCAAATACAAAAGTTTACAAATTAACTTCCAAACCACCAAATAAGGAAAAGGAACTCACAAAAGTATACGGCAATGGAGTCGGAGTCCTTGATGACTCTTAGGAGTGCATCACCTTCCATGTCCTCAATGAAGTCAGCTGTTGGGTCCTTCTCTGTCAGCAACCATGACAACAGGTTTTCCTCGTTTTTCATGTCACCTGCAGCAGCATGAGCAGAATTAATAAGTGAGGCACAAACATGCTCATACAACACACAATAAAATCTTTTTCACGTCACTTGTGGCAGCCATGATGAGACAAACAAATAAAGAGACAGTCAATGAGCTGAATGCAGAGACACTGCTCCAACAATAACAGATGACATGTTACCCTTATTGTTAATATCTAATACTGCAGCTATGAAACAAAGTAATACTAAACACATTTCAATATCATTATAAGGTTTTCCTCACTTTTCTTGTCACTCGTGTTCAACATTTGGCCCTTCATGCCACATGTAGTGAAGATGGAAGGAAACATGAGGCACTAACATACAGTATTCATAAAATGGGTTTTTGTTTCACTTCAAGTTACCTGAAGGAGTTACTATGAAGTAAATGAGTCACATATATCTTCACTCCTATTATAGAGATGGAATATATAGTATGTCCGACTTTACCCAACGTAGAAAAACACATTGTTACACAGAAAAAGACATACAAAGAATTGCACAATTTACATACATGACAATATTCAAACACCTACAAATGAAAAATGGTATGCTGACCTTTTAATTCACAAACAAATCACAACCTTAAAAATATAAACATATATAATTTTGCACACTAAGAACACAGAATACTGTAGATGCATTACCAATACAATACCATTCCTGCCACACCATGCCACCATGCAGAGGTCAAGAGGATCATAACAACATAACCATGACACCCAATACAGTCAAGTACAAAAGAGTTAAGCTTTATACATGTATTATCAAAATGTAATTATTCAAAATACTTTACTGCTGATACCTTAAACTCACTCACAGAATTGTCACATATATCTATGATTTAATAAAAATGCTGTACTGTAATAAGACGTTTCACAGGGAAAACAATATTCACGAACATAATTATACATGTACGGTATACAATATTACCTGCTGATCTACCAACAACTTATATGATAACATTTACAAAATATTATTTAGGGATAAAAATGACTGAAATAATAAAGGATTATTTAAAATATAAACAAGTAAATCACACTATAATTCATTTCTTACAAAAGTGAAAAAAAGGAAATGGAGAGGAAAGGGAGGTAGAGGTACAAGCAAGGAGAAATTATCAAAGAAGAAAAGTAGAGGAATAGAGATTGCTGTGTGGTGAGGTAAAGGAAGGAAATGGCAAGGGAGGGATGATACAGGCAGGGAGGAGGCAATATAATGGGCCAATTTCACAGGAGATGCTCTTTGTTTGTGTTGTTCCCCTACAGCCTTACATTTCAGTCTTCATATACATCATGTTGTAATACAGCATCCACACTCCCTATATTTGTCACATCCTTCAATAGTAACAATCAGAGTACTGTTCCAGTGTCAAAAGCACCACAGAGTTCCACACAACACACCTATAAAGTCCAGAATAATTCATCTTTCATTCAGGTGATCATAAATCAACAGGGTAAGGCTGTGAAATTGGCCTAGTTTGTGTACGGGTGGGAAAGGGAGGGAAGGGATGTACCACATTCAACTCCACATACCACCTGACGATGAAGATAGCCGGATGTACCGCAACAGGTGAAAAAAAAAGCCTTTATCATCTGCTCCTTCAAATGTAAATGACTTAAAATACAATACACAGGAAAAGTATGAAATAACCTTTACTTTTATAGATACACTTTGTTTACTAGTAAAAAGTACTGTACTAAAGTCATTCATAATACTGTACATATATAGTACACTAGTAACATCATATAGGGTTAGCAAACTTACCATACCGATCTCTGCACCCAACATTTCTGCAATCTGTTAGGCCTATTCTCATTTAATGTGCAATTATTACCATACAATAATTGAATAGCAAACTGGATTAACTAGATGGAAATTATAATAAAATATAACTTAACAACCCTCAAAATTATTTAACTCCTTGGTTGCAGTTACCTGGAAACATACTGTTGAACCTCTAAACTTGCAATTACAAGAAAATCTGATGTTAAAAGGAAGTAAACATGATGATGATGATGCGTCATACTGGGGGCTTCTGCTATACAAACTCTGCCACTGGAAACTACTGATTTCATAAAGCCTCTCCTACTGTTGTTTTGTTCTCACCAGCATATATAATGGGGTCCTCGCTGCCCTTGCGGTAGAAGATGATGGCTGGGAGAGCGTACACACCGACTTCCTTGGCCAGCTGGCCGTCGTCAATCTTGACAAAGTCGATGCCGTTAGCGTCAGCCTCATCGTCAATGTTCTCCAACTCCATCAGCACTTTTTGACACTGCTTGCATCCTTCTTCTGAATCTGTTTGTTGGGTTCAATTAGCAATGACCCTCTCACAAGGCAATACACTGTACAGTATCTTTAAAATGACAGTAATTGGTAAAGCTAGATAAAAAAAATAATACAGTACCCAGATTTTTAATAACAACACAAGATTTCAACTGCATTTCACTCACAGAAGAACACAGCAAGGTAGTCCGTGGTTTGTCTGATCCTCTCAAACATCTTGCGGTTAACCTTCTCAATGGCATCATTCAACTCCATGTTCTCTGGAGCCGTCAACCAGTCCAGCACATCTTCCTCATCGAACAAGTCTCCTGGGGTTGGGTGAACAGGGTCAGTGGTCAGTCAGCCTATCCTATTCCAAACATATACTGTACCTCTTCCAACCCTACTCCCACTCCCTGACCCACCCTTACCACTCAGTCTGACTACCACTCTATCCCCTTGCCACTTCATCCCATTCCCACTCCCTGACCAACCCTTGCAGCTCCAATCCCCTGCCACTCACCATCGTACTTAATGTGTTTGGCCTTCCTGAAGTAGACGAGGCCAGGAGGATTTCTGAAGCCATACTTCTTGGCCATGAGCCGGTCATTCATCTTGACCATCTGGATTCCATATTCAGCGGCCTCATCGTCTATTTTCTCCAGGGTTCTCAGCACCTTTGGGCACTCTTCGTTTTCCTCGTTGACTGGCAAGATAGCAAAGAGGTAAGAGAAGGGTGTAAATTGTACTTAGAGATAACATTGATGAACTGGAGGAGGTTGCTGATCTCTATAAAGAACTCTTTAAGCTAATACATTGTACATGATATACTCTATTCTCTTTATTATTATATATCAAACTGTCCTGTTTTGTTGCTGTTGTTGATGTTCTCCCGGGGCAGAATGGCCTCCTGCCCCAGACCCCTGGTACACTCTGGTCGCAGTGTATAAAACAAATTAAAATAAAGTAGGGGCTGGCCCTATATGCCTGGGCTACTGAAGCAAATCCCAAGGAAATGGGACCAGAGCTTACTGGACCAGGGAGTCTCTGACCGCCAGGGAGATTGGGGGAAAGGCATTGATCCCACAGCCAGTGCTGTGGGCCCAAGTCTACGTTACCACAAGAGCTACAAGTGGGGCCGTACCTTCCACGAGACCAGCCCTGAAGGGACCATAAGGGGGAGGGAGTTTACACTACTGTATGTAAAGGGAAATGTACCCCCGTGTGCTGGCGGTCCACACAGCAGTGGAAAAAAGGCTTCCGGTTGCAGTACACCACATGTGGATTTTTAATCCATGTGATAGAGAGGTGGGACAGTAAATACAAAGGAAAGAAAAGGAATGGAGGGATACATGAAGAACTAAACGGGATTAGCTGGGGCCGAAGGGACGCCAAAACCTTTGAAGTACTGCCCATGTATCCGCAGGCAGTACTGTACTTCCCTTACGGGGACTATCCTTTGTAGATGAGATGAATATCACAGGTTTTGATCATACTTCTTCACAAAGATTATATAAAAAAACTGACAATGATAAACTGAATGGATGGAGTGAGGGAGAGTGGGACACAATCAAAGTAGAGTGAGGTATATAAACAATCAAAGGAAGGAGGAGGGGAGGAAATAGAGATGGAAAGACTCACAGAAGTATACACCAAGGTAGTCCTGGGTGTCGATGAGTGTGTACAGCATCTGACGGTTGATATTCTCGATGGTGTCCTCGTGACGTTGCTCGATCAGCCACTCCAGCACCTGTTCCTCCGCCTGGATGTCCCCTGCCACACGCATACACACACATACACACATTAGGATATTTTAGAGATCCGTCATCTGCCAAGGCACACATTTCCATGCATTTAATCAGTGAATGCACACAGATAAGACCATTAAATGTAAGAATGTCAAAGAGAATTGGGGTAATCAGGCCACCCCTACATGTCACACAATTGTATGGGGGACAGGCAATTAATAAATACTGTACAGCACATAAAATAAACGAAGTTTCTCACCAATGAAGAGAGTGAAACCCCACAACTCCAAACTGGCCAACAGAAAATAAAATCCATTGAAATAACAGCAGCATACACAAACCTCCTTTGGCATTAACATACTTTGAATATCAATGAGACACCTGAACCAAAACAATCTGTCAAAAAGTGTTTCCACAGAAAACAGTAGCAAATACATGACCTTTCCAAGTTAACGCCTTACAAACATACAAAACAACTCCATAGGCCCCCTATATGTGTTGTCATAGTAGGAACAATCCAAACTTCAGGAAAAGATTTAGGGTATTCCATAACTTCCTAAATGTTGAACGAACATGTGCCCGATTCACAATTCCTTTTTTTTTTTTTTTTTCTATTACAATGATTCTACTGTATATAGGAGCACTGGAGCTTGAAATCTGACAGCTGTGGTATCTTGTAATTTTAAAATATACCAGTACTACTTTTTTTCATTTCCATAAACTAGGATAATTCCTTTTGATATACTTTATACAGTATAATAACACCTCAGATGCTACTTGGTTAACATTAATGGAAAGTATATACAACTCTCAAGAAAATGAAGAGGAATATAATAAAATATGTTGTAAATATAAAGTGCAAATACAATTCAGTAACACACACGCACACAGTAATCATATGGCATTAAATATTTCAGATTTGAAGAAATCAATTTACAAATAACAGTACTGCTATTATCCCATAACAATCTATGCAGTCAAACATGACACCCTGTAACTCCAATGCACTGACAGCCAAAAGACTTGTCACCTCTCCTGTCTGGTGGTAAATTCTAAGATGTGTAATGTTGTAAAAAGACAAGAATGTTCAGATTTTTGGGGTTCATATTTAAATCAACAATGCAAAAATGTTATTTGTATGGCACCTTAAATTTATGGATTCACCAACAGAGAGAAGAGCCAATGAAATTTTGACTGTGATTGTACATATGCACACAAGAGGAGCATTTTCATTCCTTCAAACACGTCATGCAAGCACCAGCCAGTCACACCCAAACATAATGTATACAGTACAGTATATTCATGTGCAGTCAACATTTCATGCAGAGTCACCTCAAGATCAACATCCCATGCTTCAATCACAAATGTGCACCATTTGCTGCATCAGTTAAGCACCACTTCAAATCATACAATCACACAAACACACACACAATCAAGTCCACACGCAGGAATGCACACAGTCAGTACAGTTAACTACAACACTTCATCAATCTATATCTAAAAGTGAAAAAAGAAAACAAAAAATATGTACCTCTTCCAAGGCACTGATAACCCTTCAATGAGAACATGTGCAGCAAAACTAAATTGAATATCACATTACGAGTCTATCATTTGAGGAAGAGCCTTTATTGAAGTCATTAAGCATCTACTTCTTCCATTTCTTGCCTTGCAGATGCAGTAGTGATATAGATCAATAAAGGCTCCGCCTCTAATGTGTTTTCCGGTTGCTATTTCAGTTAATATAATACAATCACTCAAAGACATTCAAACAAATAAAAACATTTATGTACACCACCAACAATGAAGAAATCACAACAGAAACTACAACCAAACACAAATAATCAAAAGAACTGCAACAGAAAGATAATCTTAGCTTTCCAGAGACAATTAGTTTGACTGAGCTCCTAAATAATTACTGTATGTGTTTTATCAGCAGCAGTGTCAGAATTTGGTGCTGTTAGAAAGATACTGCATACAACAGTTACAAAAAATCCTGTCTCATTGTGAACTTTAGGACCCAATGCCAGAAAAACATTAATTGGTTTCATAAATTCATAACTCTTAGGTTTCATAGTCAAGAAGAGGTGACATCTCATTCACAGCTTGAAGGATTATAGAGTACTGTACAATGTTAACAGGACTTTAAGGTGAAGGTTGGTGCAATATCTACATGAATACTGGGTCAAGGTTTAATGCAACATGACATTCAGGAACAAAACTCCAGATATAAAACTATTGGATGAAGTTGATGCTTTGGAAAAGAGCCAATAAGTTGTGTATGGAAAAATTTTGAAAATAGAATTACTGTACATACATTTCATATAATCTTTTACCACAAATATGGCCCATAAGCTCTGTCACTGTAGCTAAGATAGCCCAAAAGCCCTGTCCTCATACCTAATAAATTCTGCAAGTACTGTGCTGCATTTCTCATATTGAAGCGAATATGTTTTTACAGTCAATTAACAACAACATGGGAGGGGCTTAAGGACAGGTTAACTCCAGACCTGAAACATATGGGGCAAACTAGTGGAAGAAGATTGCAAAATTAATAAATAAAAATATTAGAGGAATTCTGATGACAATGAACAAGGAATATTATAGATCTACTCTACTTCTAATAAAATGTACATTACTATCGTAGAACCTAGACTGCCACCTACAAGTTAGTACAGTATAAATTACAATATGTATGTTTCTTGTATGAAGGTAAACTAGTGCTACTTGTGAATCTTACATGAGCAGGTAATTGTAACAAAAAAAGCCCTCTGGTTTCCTCACAAGGGTTTTAAATACGTAGTAGAAAAATAACAATAAGCAAAACAGAAAATATGCAAAGAAATGAAAAAACTTAAGACTGTAATTCGGTGACAATGACACAAAAAACAAAAATGAAACAGACAGAAAAGATAAAAAAATATTACCATCAATCTAAAGAAATTAAAGCAAAAAAGTAAACAAACAAGAAAAGAAAAGACAGGAGCGAAAGAAAAACAAGCAATTACAGGACAATGAAAACAATACAGTAATAAATAAGGCAAAAAATACACAAACATAAAAAAATTACCAAAACAAAACGGAAAGAAAAACAAGACACTAAAAGTAACACCTGCCGATCTAAGACGAACACAAATTAACCACATCAAAAGAGAAGCAAAAGAAAGAAATGGCAAAAACTAATCAGTCGACCAAAGACAAGACCATCCATCCACTCTTTTAATTAATGGCTCGTGGTGTACGTCTATCGTTTATTTGATTACTACCATCGTCCTCCAGTGTCATGGTCCTGTTCTCTTCCTCCCCTTTGTTTTCTTTTTGGTCTTCGTCTTCTGTTTCATCGTCATCATCATCATCTTCGTCTTCTGTTTCATCGTCATCATCATCCTTTATTTCTTCACCATTATCCTCTATTTCTTCCTCATCTTCTTCATCTTCAATTTTTTCACTATCATCATCATCTTTTGTTTCTACTATGGCATCATCATTATCATTTTCTATCTCATTATCATCATCATCTTCTATATCATCACCATCATCATCGTCAACTTCTATTTCATCATCATTTTCATCTTCTACTTTATCACCATCATCTATCTCTTCTTCTTCATCATCATCTATATCTTCAACATCATTGTCATCATCTTCTATTTCTTCATCTTCATCATCATCTATTTCTTTATTGTCATCATCAACATCACCTATTTCTTCATCATTAGCATCATCATCATCTTCCATTTCTTCGTCATTATCCTCACTTTTTATTTCACCATCATCGTCATCTATTTCTTCAATATCGTTATCATCATCGTCATCTATTTCTTCATCATCATCGTCATCTATTTCTTCATCATCATCGTCATCTATTTCTTTAATATCATCATCATCATCATCGTCATCTATTTCTTCATCATCGTCGTCATCGTTCTCTTCTAATTCTTCGTCGTTATCATCGTCTTCGTCATCATCACCGAGTGCCTCGTTCTCCTCACTGCCAGCCTCCTCACTTTTGGCTTCAATGGTGGCTTCTTTAATGTCATCATCTTCCTCATCATTATCATCATTATTATCTTCCTCTTCATCATCAACATCTTCATTACTATTCTCTTGTGTATCATCATCTGCTTCTGCTTCATCATCATCATTATCTGCTTCATCCTCCTCCTCCTCTTCGTCATCATCACTATCATCCTCTGCTGCTGCTGCTTCTTCTTCTACATCATCATCATCTTCCTCCTCTTCATTTCCTTCCTTTTCATTATCATCTTCACTGTCATCCTCGTCATCACCATCAGCTACTTCTTCGTCCTCTTCACTATCCTCCTCCTCATCATCATCAACCCCATCACTATCTAACTCACCTTCATCACCACCCTCGTTATCCTCCTCTTCACTATCCTCATCATCATCATTATCATCATCTATCTTATTGTCATCTTCCTCACCATCATCCTCTTCATCCTCATTATCCTCCTCCTCCTCCTCCTCCTTCAGTTCACCTTCCTCACCCTCTCCCTCACCTTCCTCCCGTACCCCTAATAGGCTGCGAGAGTTCAAGGTTACCATCGGGTTTGATATCATCTCTGAAATTTGTGAGGCAGAGTTAACAGCTGACTGAATTTTCACTTGGTAACAATAATTCTGATACCCTAAGAGTGACCGGCAAATATGATTGCTTCCTCTCATTATTAACATTTTCATGCAATGCAGTATGCTGCAAGTAGGGAATCAATTACCAATCAATAATACCCTCAGGTACTCATAAAAAATAATGATCAAATATCAAAGTTACCCAAAGTGTATCATAACTACTGATTTTGAATTTAACTGTGATATTTTGTTCAGATTTTCCTAACATCATGATTAGTTTCTCTACACTGCTGAATCTTTACTTTATACACATTATAAATTAACAGAATCTGTTTGCTATACAGTTCTCCCTTATTCTTCCGTGTGGGGAAAGCTAAGTACTGTAGTACTCTGGTGTAAAACTGTGTTGTGAAAGTGTGTAGCATAATAATTACTATACACTTTCTTCACATTCCTTAGATATACATCTGATGTCTTCTCCAGGATATATCAAAGGATTGTATGCAATAAAATAAAATATGAAAATATATACAAAGAAAATAAATTATGGCAGACATTCCATAACTACAAGCTGGAAAATGTACAGTACCTAAATTTCAAGTTGGAAAATGCAAGAATTACAACCATCATGATGCAAAAACATTACTATTAAATGAAGTGAAATACCACTGGTGAACTGGAGACTACATACCAATTCCTTCAAACTATGACATGGCACAACATACCATATCGCTAATTTAGTTGGTTTGTTTTATGACAGCTTGGGGGAATCAGAAGTCTCCAATTCACCAACAATATCTAACCTCTTTCAAATAATGCTACAAATGACAGAATAAAAATATACTGTAATGTGAGAGCTCAGTGGCCCTGGTATATGCCTAAAGAGAACAGAATACAATACCGAAGATGCGACAACAACACAAAACATCTTACTTGTCTCCGTAATAAGCCAAGAAAACACTTCTTCACCCCCTTCGATGTCACCTGAGGGGATAATAACAGATATGGTCCTAATGAGTGAGGGTAGAGGTCAAGTTGGATTGAGTCAGGTTCGGTCACATTAGGTCACGTCCAATCAGGTTATACAGTACCAAGTAGGGTAAGATGTCAGCAAACTGGAGGCTACCCACTGAATCAAACTTTACTATGAAACATGATCTGTTTCGGAGGAATCAGTAACCTCTATTTCATAGATGAGTTTTTATTTGCTCAAGTCTGGTTTAATAAAAACACTATTGACTAGTCACTGAAACTACATACATAAAAAATTATGGGACCTACAATATTACTGGTGAATCTTCCAATGTGCCAGCTGTATTCTAAGTCCCTTAATATATGTCAGGTCAATATATGTCCAATCAGTTTGACCAGGTCAGGTTAGAGTGAAGGTTGGCACACACAACCTGACCTGTCCCAGCTTTTAAGTTACTGTAAAATTAATTCTACTTCCTAAGAACTACTGTATGCAAGATATTATAATCTAACAAAAATTATTGGCATAAGAAAAGCATAAGCCTCACATAATGACAAAAGCTCAGCAGGTTTAAAGCACAGTGGGTGTGAACACAACTAGGTCTTGTATAGGAGGTAATCTACACATCGTACAATGTACAATTGTAAGTAAATCAATTAGAGACAATCCTTTTGTCTCTCCATATGAGTACAATTTTATGTATCTGTGGCTTCTAATTTGTGATAGGTGTGGGTGTTAAACAAAAACACTATGGAAAAAGAACATCCCATACCACATTACGGTCCTATGGGCACAATGTTTGTGCACATGAGCTGAAAGTCTCTTATTAAATTGCTTTGAAATATTCATTCCTATATATCATAGTCCTCTACTGTACTGTACTGTTACCATATTCTTCTCATCAAATTACAATTATAGTGTACAGTACTGTACTGCCAAGGTGTTGGGAGATTCCAGGAACTACTATACCTAAATTCTTATTATTGGTATATAGTGAACCAGCGCAGCTGTATGCTATAGAGACATCATCAAGGTAGCCTAGGTTAATCTAGTATAGAAGCTACCTGATGTGTTCCGTGACGACATCGGAAATCGAAATCGAAATTCCCGGCGCTAGCGCTGGTAGTGACACCTAGTGGTGGCCTATGGTACTAATGACCCCCTGGTGGCAGGGCAAGGATCCTTCCTCGTCCACTTTTTCACGGAACATACAGCGTCAACATCTCCTCGTCGAGCTTCGTTCGTTATGGTTAGCACTGCTTTTGTTCCTGTTTGTTTTTATTTCGGGTTTCTTGTGGTTTGCCTGCTTTGCAGATGGTTTTCTATGGTGGTTCTTATTTTTGGTTTGGATGTTTTACTTAGTGTTTCTTTCACTTTCTTTGTTGCATCTTTGCTTTTGTTTTTGAACCCCACTCCCTTTTCCATGAGACTTCCTGTGCTCCCTTTTAGTGAGTGTGTTTTCCTGTTGGATTATTTTCCTATTTCCACACCCTGTTCTGTTTTCTACTTGGTGTTTTGTTTTTTAAATTTGCACGTGATATTGTTCGGGTCATCTGGCCGTCGGGCCTTTTTTGATCCTTGCCTGCTAGACCCTCTTTTTATTTACCTGGGTTTCAAGCTAGTTATTTTGCTTTTGCTTTATTTTCTTCCCGTTTTCGGGATTTTTTGTTCTCCACGTGTGTTGGTGCGGTTTCACGTGGTTTTCCTGGTGGAACATTTCTTTTGTTCGGGGCTCCTTGCTTTTACCCTCGTTTTTGGGTCCTTGGTTAGTCCTCTTTTATCCCGTTATTATCCTTGCCTCTTCGTTCCCTTCTGGTTACGATGTGCACGTGAGTTTATGTAATTTAGTTCACTCCTTGTGAGTGTCCTCTTTTATCCCGTTATTATCCTTGCCTCTTCGTTCCCTTCTGGTTACGATGTGCACGTGAGTTTATGTAATTTAGTTCACTCCTTGTAAGTGTCCTCTTTTATCCCGTTATTATCCTTGCCTCTTCGTTCCCTTCTGGTTACGATGTGCACGTGAGTTTATGTAATTTAGTTCACTCCTTGTGAGTGTCCTCTTTTATCCCGTTATTATCCTTGCCTCTTCGTTCCCTTCTGGTTACGATGTGCACGTGAGTTTATGTAATTTAGTTCACTCCTTGTAAGTGTCCTCTTTTATCCCGTTATTATCCTTGCCTCTTCGTTCCCTTCTGGTTACGATGTGCACGTGAGTTTATGTAATTTAGTTCACTCCTTGTGAGTGTCCTCTTTTATCCCGTTATTATCCTTGCCTCTTCGTTCCCTTATGGTTACGATGTGCACGTGAGTTTATGTAATTTAGTTCACTCCTTGTGAGTGTCCTCTTTTTCCCGTTTTTATCCTTGCCTCTTCGTTCCCTTATAGTTACGATGTGCACGTGGGTTTAATTTCGTTCACCCCTTGTGAGTGTCCTCTTTTATCCCGTTTTATCCTTGCCTCTTCGTTCCCTTATGGTTACGATTTGCACGTGGGTTTAATTATTTTTCTTCACTCCTTGTGTGAGTGTGTTTTTGCACAAATTTTATTTATTTTGTGTTTTGTGTTTCCCACGTGTTTCACGTGGTAATTCATTTTATTTCCTCAGTCTACTCGTATTGTGTGTGCTACGACTAGCTGTTCAGCTCGCTTAGCGACGGGTGGACACTTCCATGGTTCCGCACATGCTCCCTGTGCTACTCCTGCCGCGACCCCATGGCGTGTATTGGGTGTGCGGATTGGGGTGGGTCTGTTCAAGGAAGCCACGCCGGATGCTCGCCCTAAACTTCCTGCCTTTCTTTAAAGACAGTGTTGACGAGATTGAGACGGGTGGTGAAAATCGTGATGGGTCTGTCTTGGTAAGGGCTGACCCTTCACTTGGGACTGAATTAGGATTATCAAGAATTCAGTACCCTGCATCAGGTAATTCGGAGTCACAAGGGGTAGAATCCTTGTCTCGCCCAATTAACCTGCATCAGGCAATTCGGAGTCACAAGGGGTAGAATCCTTGTCTCGCCCAATTGACCTATATACTTCCTTCCCTTGACAGTTCTGACCCTCTGTTCCGAGGATTTCCCCCTCAGCCAGAGACAAGTCAGTCTGTAGCTCGGTTACCCTCGGTTTCCTCGCCGTTACCAGGGCCCAGCGGGGTTAGGCCGCCGACTCCTCAGTTAGTGACCTCTGTGAGGCACTCTCGGGGGAGGAAGCGTAGAACTAAAGCCAAGGCCAGTTCTCTCAAGAAGACACACCGCCACCGACGATCAGCCCCCCTTCCTCCCGTACCTCATCAGGCCTCCTCGGCTCCATGTGCGGCGTCTGGGTCTGGGTCTGGGTCTGGGTCTGGGTCTGGGTCTGGGTCCGGTCTCGGGGGGAGTGGAGGGGTGGCGTACATCCACCCCACCCCCTGAGCCCGTCCCCCCCATGCGTGGAGGCGAGGAGGATGCGGTATCCTACCCCACGAGCCCGTCCCCCCTTCATGCGTGGAGGCGAGGAGGATGCGGTGCCCTGTCCTCCTTCCCCCCCCCCCCCCCCCTGAGGTGGCGTGGTCTCCTGACACAGACCACCCGGATGCGTGGGTGCGACGCGAGGATGTCATCCTGAAGTGGGGGGCGGATTCTCTGGGGGAACAGGTGCCCTTCTACAAGGCTCGCACCATTGCCACACCTACACCGTCATCCTCGAAGGTCTCTACTGTTACCACCTTGGATGCTATGGGCTTCTTGGTGGATATAGATAAACTTAATTCATCCGAGGCATGGAAGGTTGATAGGTCTTCTGATACTCCTAAAATCTTCCTGTCCTCGGATGCAATTTTCCCAGCAGACAGAGGAGAAGGTGACTTAGACATTACGTCGCCACCCGTGCGCAGCCGTAAGCCTACACCGAGGTGTCGAACCTGTGTCTATGGAGGACATGCCTCGTTCGATGTCTGACATGGTGTCGTCATTAGTCCCGACTCTGTTCCCCCAGCTCCTGCCGTTTCGCTTGCCTATACCTGCCCCGGCCTCGCATGGGGTCGGTCGGGGTGGAGCCTACTATCTCCCATCCTGTCTCTAGAGCCGCCCGTGTCCTACCAGCTGTAGGAAACTGAGACTATGATGTTGGCGTCGTTGGACTCGGCGCGTCAGGAGTTAACCCACGCGTTGGCTACAGGCGCAGCCATGCCCTTGGGACGGAACTACCTCAGGCGACTGGCGGACTGCGTCCATGAATTAGCTGGCCTCACATTCCAGTAAGTACAAATTTCTGCTGAAATTTTGCCACTTATATACCAACTTTATTTCATTATATATTGTTATATAATGTTATTCACCCATTGTCTTTATTGTGTATACCTCAGGCGACTGGCGGACTGCGTCCATGAATTAGCTGGCCTCAAACTCCATTAAGTACAAATTTCTGCTGAAATTTTGCCACTTATATACCAACTTTATTTCATTATATATTGTTATATAATGTTATTCACCCATTGTCTTTATTGTGTATTTTATACAGTGACGTCCTGGTCCGTCACTGACGACCATGACAGAAGGGTCTGCTGCCAGGGCGCCATTCGACCTGCAGGGCCTCCACTAGGACGTTCGTGGAGGCAGGGATAGCAGCCCGAACAGCCGCCAAGGCCACCCCAGAGCTGGCCCAGAGAGGAGTGGTTAAGGCAGGCCCACTCTCACCTGCTTTGTGTGACCAGCAGGCAGCGCAAAAGTAGGTTTACATCCTTTTGCTAATTTGATAATACAAGGGGTATTACAAATTTGATTGCTCACTTTGTGGATTCACATTAGTTTACACAGTTTTCCCTATGTTTATTTTTCATACCCGATGGTATCGAGGGTTGAGAAAAATTACAAATGGATGTATTACGTGAGTTCCCATAAGTCTAGACAAATGTGTGCTACTTGTTCTGATTGTCCGGAGGCAGCGCCCACCAAAACAATCCAGACCTCATTCTCTACGTCACACGGGCCTCACCAACCTACGTGACAAGAGACTAACTCAAATTACCTAAGTTTGGTGTAACTACGATATTATAAATATCATGTTTTATCACATAATTATTTTCTACATTCCTATACTAACTGTTCGGTACAGGCAACACCAACATAAATTTACTGAGGTTTGGTGTATCAGTGTGCAGAATGATAATATAACCTTTTGTTACATTATACTTTTGTACATCTCTTGCTACCTGTTCTATACAAAGTTCCCCTAATTTGGGTGTACCTATGTGTGGAATTATAAATATGTTTCCACACAGTTATACAGTCCTTTACTAAAAGGGTCTATACAGGTAACACCAACTCAAGTCTGCCTAGGTTTGGTTTACCTCTGTACGGAACGATAATTATTATGTTTTGTCACATAAGTATCTTATACATTTCTATACTAACTTTCTAAACATGTCACACCAAAGTAAGTTTCCCTAATTTTGGTGTACCTGTGTGTGGATGTATAAATATGATGTTTTGCCACATATTTATAGTATACATTCCTATACTAACTGTTCTGTTTATCCGTAGATAACTTATCTATGTCTAAGGGACCTGTTTGGGGAATTATAAATGTGATGTTTTGTCACATACTTATTTTTAGGCTAACAGTTCTGTTTACCCGTAGGCTGCATCCCTCCTCAACAGACCAGACCATTAATATCTGTGCCTCACAGGACCCACTCGCCAGCAAGACAACAGACACAGTTCTACCCACGCACACCTATCCATCCTTCCAACACAGGACAGAGTAGGCACCAGCTCCGTCGTGGGAGACTACACTGAATGGAGCACACCTCCACCTACCCCCACAATGACCCCCCCAGTGATGACTGACGGGGTGGGCGCCAGTCTGGCTCACCCAAGACTGATCAGCGGAGGTAGGAAAACACGGCCTTCTTGTCCATGAGTTACGGTTCCGGTGAATTCATTTCACTCAATCATTTTATTTCTTTGAAATATTTGTGATATTAAGGTGTAGTCATATGTCGTACACCTATTAATTTTATTCTATTCGCCTCTCTCTTTTCCCGAGGCAAATTTACTTTTTTCTCAGTAGTCTTACACTTGAACTTCTTTCCCTTACCACCACTACACCTGCCCTACGTGTCTCCCTAGGTGATACCCTCAGTCAGCCTGCACTTGAGAGAAAGATGGAGAAAATGGGGGAGTGGAACCAGCTAAGAGAAAGGTATTGTTGTCCCACCGAGTCACAGTACCCGAGTAAACTCGGATGGGACGAGACTAGTGACCGACCTGAGCGCTCAAAACATATTCTTGAAGCCCCAACACTCCAAGATGTTATCAGTGGCCCAGGTTCCACTACAAAAGGGATAGTACTGGCACGTACCATTCCACCCTCCGTCTCACCTCTTCTTCCCCACTCCCAAGCGCAGCCGGCAGCATAGGTTCGCTTCCATCTCGTCCGCGTATTTTTGCTGGTGTTCTACCCTTGTTCTATCCTAACAGCATGTTCTTTTTATAATTTGTGAGATAGAACTGCCTTCTTTAGGTTTTAATTGTCATAATGTCAATTTTACTCTAGCATACGTAAGTGGAGATGATACGAACTTGTGCTGCCGACTGTACCTCCACGATTGGTGGATACACGCCCCTTTCAAGGAGCACGTATCGATAAACGTGTCAATTACAATGAGGGTGTTAAGATTGGCTCGACAGACGCCCAAAAAGATATACAAGGACTTCCGTTTCCGATATAGACAATGTCCCATCCTCTTCACCTGAGACTAGCTTGCCTATCCAGCACGTTTAGCTGAACCGCTTCAAGTGTCACTACGTCTACACACTCGAAGTTTTACAGTGTAGCCTCAGCAAACAGTTATCACAAACATAACAGTGGGCAAGACTATTTTAGCACACCATGCCGCCCTGTCAGACCCCCTTCTCCTTGGGTTTATGATCAAGGTTCCCGAGAGACCACTCACCCTTCTCTGAATGGGGATTAGGGCAGGTACGACCCCGCATCATACCCACATCGTGTCCTTACCTACCTGACCTTCGAGGGGGTCACACTTAACGTAAACCATCTCCTTCAGAGATCTCTCTTTCTGCTTGCTTTAGCTACAGAGTATAGAGCTTCTCAGCTGGCAGCTCTTACCCGACACCCCTCATTCTCCTCATTAGATTTTAACTCAACCTTTTTAACGATTTCACCTTCACCCACATTTTTAGCAAAAATGAGCAAGCACATAGCAGAATTGGCCCCCTCGAGTTTCCGTCCTTCCAGCTGGATGGAGGTATTCACCCACTCTGCCAAATTCATGCCTTAAAAAACGAGAGAGGCTTCACTAGACCACTTATTCTATAACTCCAAGTCTGGTGTGCCTCTCTCTCCCAGATCAATCGCTCGCCTTCTCTGCCGAGTGATTAATAATGCAGACCCTGGACATGCCCCTAAAGCATACAGCGTTAGGGATATGGCTGCCTCACTCTCCTTCATTAGAACTCACTCGATGGAGAGGGTACAGGATTTGAGGGGATGGGCCTCTACTACCTCCAAGACGAGATATCTTTATCACTCGGTGAATCCCACTCAATGCGTAGCTCTAGCTACTCCCCCTGACCTTACTATTACGTCACCACCTATCAGGGGACGTCATGGTAAGAAAAGGGGGGGGGGGTAACCCGAGGGGTAAAGGTCAGGCCAGGTATCACCTGTCATACCCATCCTGTAATTACTCACCACCATTTCTTCATCTTTTACATTTATGTATTTGTAAATAAACAAATATCTTGTATCCAACCTTGCATAGATCTTGTTTTTCTAGATACAGATAGTTCAATAAACATAATCTCGTCCTAACAAGTGTTTTACCCAACACTTGTTTAGACTTACGATTTAATACCTTGGTTGTGACACAACTCTTGGTTATCCTTTTATTCCTTAAAGGAGTTTCCCCACTCATAGTCGCAGGGGAGACTATATTCCCACATCGACTCTTCCTACGAGTGACCTTCACAACTACAACAACAACAAGTCTGGTGAGGGCGATCCTTCCAGTTAGGTTCCTCCAATTTCCTCCCGCCTCCTCTTCTCACGCATAGCATACAGCTGCGCTGGTTCACTATATACCAATAATAGTGAATTTGTAGTGGCTTTTAGCCACAAAATATCTCTTATTGGTATTAGGTGAACCAGCGCAGATTTTACCCTCCCTCCTCCCTTTTGGAACCTATTTCCTTTCTTTACGATACTTCTCATTTTTAGTGAACGAGGAAGGATCCTTGCCCTGCCACCAGGGGGTCATTAGTACCATAGGCCACCACTAGGTGTCACTACCAGCGCTAGCGCCGGGAATTTCGATTTCGATTTCCGATGTCGTCACGGAACACATCAGGTAGCTTCTATACTAGATTAACCTAGGCTACCTTGATGATGTCTCTATAGCATACAGCTGCGCTGGTTCACCTAATACCAATAAGAGATATTTTGTGGCTAAAAGCCACTACAAATTCACTATTTTTTCCTCAATTTTGGTTGCTAGTTTCATGTCATTCTGTTCCCTACAACTAAGATAGCAGGCCAGCCCTTTTCATTAGGGAACAAAGCATTAATCCATATGAAATATTACAGCATCGTAGTGTCTACATTTACGTGACTTTGCTTTAACTATAATATACATACCCTTGGATTTATCCCCTACATCAATTCATTACCAAAGTATATATGATATAAAATGCATGCATTTTAGTGATGGGTACATCTTTGGGATTGGTTACTGGAAAGGGAACACTAAGTTTAATGTGCACAACATTTTCTTATGATTACGCCAGAAGATATTAGCAGCAAACAGGAAACGATCAGTAAGAAACTCTACTCCCTATGGTTGAAGGAAGAGGGAGATATGGCTTTTGTGGAGGTGTGACCTAAGTAGTGCACTGCATAGTCTGTTTTTTTTTTTCTGGTTGGCAGTAAATGTTCACAACTGATATCATTACAGCTTCTGTTTTCTATTTATTGTGACTACCATCCCTGGAGTGTTTGGCTCAATTTGCCCAATGCCTCAATTAATTACTCGATATAACTATTAGATCTACACTGGCTACTGCTAGATGGGGAAAGGAAAAAGTAAGGAAGAGCGCCTCAAGGAAGATAAATAAAAGAAGAGATGCTTGAGATGGTCAAAAAATCTAACAGTGTTCACCCTCAATATGTGCTCTGACTAAGGTGCTTGATAACAGCTCCATATGGGGAAAGGAATGGTGTATGTAAAAAGAGGACAGCCAGGAGGAGGTCATGATCATCCGACTCACTCACGTACCATCATAAATACTGGGGACGCCACCCTCAAAGTATACGAGGGCGGGGAGGTGACTAATACCGAGATCCTCGGCCACGTCTACATCATTGGTCTTGACAAACTGGATTCCCACCTCGTCCGTCTCATCGTCTATGGTCTCCAGCTCAGCCAGGATTGTCTCACAGCTGGGGCAGTTGTCATCATCTGCCAGAAGTGGGTGAACAGTTGAAGAGAGAGAGAAAAAAACTATTGTCACACAGCAGACATACATGTAATATTATGTGGTCCTGAAACATAAAGCAAAGTTTAGATGGTAATCCATAAAATCATCACTCTCACTCACACAGGCAGATAGAAATATACTCACAGAAGTAGACAACAAGGTACTCAAATGTATCAACCAGGTTCTGCAACATCTTTCCGTCAACTTCCTCAATGATGGAGGCGGGACCCACGTCTTTGTTGTCGATAAGCCACTCAAGGAGCGCCTCTTCATCCTTCAAGTCACCTACCACACATAAACACACATGACATGGATCTCAAGGGATTACTTTAATACACTTTTTGAACATGTGCAGAAGGGAAATAATTCAAATGCTTATCTTCATCTTTCGTTAAATACATGATACGAAGTCCAGGATACAGTAACTGTGTAATAAGTTAATGAAATAGGAAATCAACTTATAGGAGGATAAGATGATGTTGGCAAACTGAAAGATATCAATATTATTTAAACTGTGGCAATGAGTAGAAAACAGAAATTTCGTTTAAGTGATCTTTTTTTATGGCAATACAATATGGAAAATCCAATTTGCTAATAACATCTCCTCCCGCTTATCTGTCTCAAAATTACCTTCATAGATTTGAGGGAATTTGCTCCTGAAGTAGACGAGGGCTGGCAGACTTACAATGTCATATTCCTGAGCGATCCCTTCATCTGAGATTTTAACAAAGTCGATGCCGATGTCATCACAATCATCATCAATGTGTTCCAGCTCAGTAAGGATGGCACGGCTCTTCACATCCTCCTCTTCATCTAGTGGAAAGGTTTGAACATGGTAAAATAACAACAATGGCAACACAACAGCTAAATCATATACATACCACCAGAGGAGACATTCAGGGAGGAATAACAACATTTCTGAGAGGCTGAGTAAATCAAATTGCTTATTAAAGATTACTAACAAAGGGAAAATGACAACAAACATAATTCATATCCAGATAAAAGTCTATCTTGGAACTCACAGAAGAAAACAGCGACATTAGCAGATGTGTTTAGGATGCGCTCCAACATACGCTGGTTCACCTCCTCGATTTGGTTGGGGATTTGCAACGTCTCATCCGAAGTCAGCCACTTAAGAACTGCATCTTCATTGCCAATGTCACCTGCAGGATGGATAAAGATGGGTGGTGCAGGTCCAGGGAGGACTATGGTACAGTCAGGAACAAAACAGTATTGAGTGTTACCACCTCAAATCTGTATGCAATGCTGTTTTATACTGGATTTTTTTTTTTTTTACTGCTTAATAAATCTCGTGGGAGCTTCTACTTAAGAACATGTACACACCATAGTTACAACTACTACTACTACTACTCTTCCTACTACTATTGTAATACTACCCACATCACCTACACACCCTTGTAGATGACAGGCTCTCCATTCCTGAAGAGTGCGAGAGTAGGGAATGACTTGATGCCGTGCTCGTGGGCTAACCCTGTCTCCTCGGTGGTGACGAAGTGCATCCCATGGTCATCAGTGTCGTCATCAATGTTCTCCAGCTCGTCCAAGATCTTGTCACACTTTTGACCCTCCTCACAGCTGCCGCCTGAAGAAAGACAAGTACGTACATAAATATATTTCATTTATGTATACTGTATATTTATAGTACAGTATATGCTTAACCCTCATCCTCAAGTCAGCATACAGATACGAAACAATGTCAATAACTTACTTCGTGAACTTATCATGCACCATATGTCTTATCCTGACACATGAGGGTTAAATGGATGGCCATTTATCAAAATATTAGTTATAAATATTTAGTAATTAAGAAAGTTTACATGGTATATACTTACTGAAATAGACTACCACATACTCAAAGTTGGCAATGAGGTCATCAAGGATCTCATCATTGACCTCCTCAATGGTATCAGATGTCTTCTGTTGAAGGAGCCAGGCCAGAACCTCCTGCTCATTGGACAAGTCACCTGGTAGGCATAAGGAAGGAGAAAAGTCAGTGATATATGGGAGAAGGTGAAGTATTGCAATGAAATGTAAAAAGGTATATGGATAGACAGAGACAAACAAATGGTATATGGTACAGTACTGTAATGTATGACTTATGATATAGGAGGCTAACATTGTTATTTATAAAGGCAAAATGGTCAGGAGGAAGAAGGTATAGAAACATGATAGATTCATCTTCATCATCAGTATACAATCCCTCACCATACCATACCAGTTTCTCATCGATCTTTCCCTACTTCTTTGCCGCTCCTAATCACTCATATACACCTTTATCACTGTTTATTACAGCCATTCATTCTTCATGTCCATACTATCTCAAAACACATCTGACCTTCATAGAGGCTGGGGATCCTGTTCTCAAAGTAGACAAGGGTAGGAAGTTCATCGATGCCATATTCCTTGGCCTCTGCAGCGTCATAGATCTTGACAAAGGGGACACCTGCCTGCTCACAGTCATCATCGATGTTCTCTAGCTCACTCAGGACCTCGTGGTCTTCTTCATCCTTCTTGTCATCTGCCCAGTAGGGAAAAGAGGAAGATGATGTAATGATGATACTTGATGGGACAGTTAAGGAGGGGATGTGTTGTTACATGGATGGGATAGTAAAAGATAAGCTGAATATTGGACACATTGGTGAATGAGAAGGTATCAATGAATG
The DNA here is from genome assembly GCA_034508575.1 of Petrolisthes manimaculis. Lineage (NCBI taxonomy): Eukaryota > Metazoa > Arthropoda > Malacostraca > Decapoda > Porcellanidae > Petrolisthes > Petrolisthes manimaculis. The sequence goes on along the minus strand of JAWZYT010003626.1, from coordinate 57,080 downwards.
GGATGATGAATAAGAGGATGTTTGGTGTACAGGACATCAATGTTGGGTACAGGACACTATACAACACTGATACCAAATGGTATGATAAATTAATGGTCTGAGAGAATATATCTGATAGGAAACTCAGGAAGATGTACTATAAAATATATTGATAACACTGTATACTGTACTAGCTTTGCAAATAAAATGTAGTTAGCTAATCCTGCATTTTACTGGACTGTATTTATACAATACGTATCACTCTTCCACAATATCATAAAGCTCATACACTATAATGTAACAAGGGAAACCCTATATCATATAAGTACCTTATTCTTGATGATGCATAAAGAACATATACAAAAAGGTTAAAATTGCAGAGATAATAACAGAATAATCTCACAATTCACAATATAAAACACTGTAACACTATCATTACCAAGGGTACAAAATGCTACACAAGTGATAAAAATATAATTGTGGAGGGCTGTAGTGGCACGTAGGCAGTGAGGGAGGGGGGAATAGAAGAGTTCTAAAACCAGGAATGCTGGGCAAGGAATATAGAAATCAGGCTGGGAGGGTAGCAACATGAGGAATGTTTAGGGAGGGAAGGGATAGTCACTGAATAAAGAAGAGATAGAAGAATGACAACCTGCAGATTAAGAAGCATGAAGAGAATGGACGGAGCAAGGCAATATGTATGGTAGGGATGGAACCTTAGGCCATGGTCAAGAAAAGTCATGGGTTAAGGGATAACAAAGATCATTATTATGGCTCAATTCACAATACTTGGAGCCATGTACAGTACAGGTCATCTCAGTCATTCAGCCCATGACAATTTTGCTCATGGGTTTACATGCTAGAGGGTAAGAGAAATGGTACAAACAGAGAGTGAAGGACCGAGGAAAAATAAGGACATAAAGCTACATTCCAGTTGCTTCACATACCACCTGATGTTGGAGACAGCCAGATGAGTCACCACGCATAAAAAATAAAACAAGTATTTATTATCTGTGATGTACACTGTAGTTACCACCAATTCCACCTTATACTAATAATACTATACTCTTGATCCACAGCCACAGCTCACAACAACGTACCGGTACTTCAAGTACTGTAGCTATTATAGCCTAGATTGTATTTTTGTGACTGATGGTAACTATCCAGAGCTAATATTGTCATGGATAACTGTGGCCAATCAAATAAAAGGGAACACATCTCAAGAATATCAGCAGTGGATATTTACAGTATTGTCATCTAGAAAAATACAGACTACATGGCTCTAACTAATATACTGTACAGTATTATCAGATATGATGCTACATAAGATGTTAAGTTGATCCATCATTCTTCCAATACTGTGCAATATACAGTAAGCTTGAAAAACATAACACTGTATCTTATATAATGCTTTTCTATGCCTTTATTCATATAAAGTTATGGGGTATAATGCTGCTGGTGAACTGTGCCACAAAACAGACAACTGATTCTCAAACAGTAATTTTATTAGCATAGTTTGAATTAATCATAAGAGTTCATTTTGTTGGAAGCATTTTACCCCTTAACTCTATGCTCATTTCTAAGAAACTCTGTAAGCAAAAGCTGTAACGAGACTTCAGCAAGTTAAAATCTACAATGCTATCACAGCTGCCAACTTGTGCTTCTTCCACGGTTGGCAGTGTGTTTCTGTTGTCTATATGCATAAGTTTCAGATAAATAGTGATGGTCTGTATGAACAGCAACCATCACTAAACATTCTCCTTTCCCTTTAGGAAGCAAGCAAACATAAAATAATTTCACTACTGGCAATAGAAACCCTAAGGCCAGAATCCACACTTAAGCTAGTGTTATTCAGAGATACTCCTCCATAAATTTAAACTGGTATCCACGAGAGCAATTTGCTCTCCACTAAAGATATCACAGGAATAAAAGAAAGCAAAAAGTAACTCTTGCTCCAGAGGTGGTATAACTCAACTGATCAAGACATTAATTACTGTATTAAGCAGGAAAAACAAGCTATTTAACATTTGCTGTTGCAGCCACAACCAGCCGTCACTTGTGAACAGAACTGTCTGCTGTAATGGAGCTACTACTAGCTGCATTATATGAGTATGATCGTGCAATGAGGAGAGAAATTTTTTCAAGATCATGCACTATGTGGATGGTGTTTATATGGTCCGTTTGTTATATTCAGTGATTATTACTGTATTTTAGTCCTGAACCTTTTCACTCATATAATATAAATAATAAATCAGGCAGTACTGTACTTACAGAAGAGGACAGCAAGATGAGGTTCGTTGGCAATGAGTTTGTCGAGCATTTCGTCAGTAACATCAGCAATCTCTTCATGGTCGACATGATGAAAGAGCCAGGACAGCACCTCCTCCTCCTTCATCAAATCACCTGATGAGTACAATTTCATTTCAATTCAGTCAACTTTTATTAAACACTTGGATTATGGGCTGAATAGGTAGAAAATGTACTGTACATTAAAATTATAGAAGTTTTGCTGTACTAGAAAATGATGGTACAGTACTGAACTAATGGTACATAAATATAGCTAACTTATACATCCCGGTTCGTGTTACATCTTCCTCGTGATGTACTTAATAATACAGCTGTAAAATGGAGCAGTTACAGGAAGGTGCAGTACTTTCCCACATACTCACCCTCAAAGATGTAAGGGATCTCGCTCTCAAAGTAGACAAGGGTGGGAATATTGTCAATGCCATACTCTTTGGCCTCCTCGTAGTTGTCAATCTTAACAAAGAAGATACCACGCCCATCACACTCGTCATCGATGTTCTCCAATTCCGACAGAACCTTCCTGCTCCTGCGGCTGTCCTTGTCATCTGACAATAAATATAATGACAACGATTACACTAGATGCTAAGAAAAACAATGACAGTCATACCAACATCAAAGCATTGTACAGTACAGTACCATGAATAATTCAGCCATTTAGCTAAATATAATGCATAGAATATCTTATTATTAGACTTTACCACAACCCCATTAGAGCCATGATACCCTTCCAACTCACAGAAAAGGACAGCAAGGTGTTCAGTGCGGTCGATGAGGCGATCCAGCATCTCATCAGTCACATCCTCAATCTCATCCTCCTCCACCTGATGCACCAGCCAGTCCAGAACCTCGTCCTCTGCCAGCAAGTTACCTTGGGGTGGGAGAGGGGATGGATTGCTAGGTAAAGCTTCATTTCTGGTATATAAAACCTAAAAGATCTGATTTATTCACCACCTGACCAAAACAAAATATATGTATATAGTATAACAAGAAGTCCGTATCTTGATGAATTTGTTGTGTTGATATGATATTGACTCTGGACAAGTATTTCAGATGATAAATGGGTATGTCAACTCTGCTCCTCTACTTGTCCTTGTCCTATATATTTCAGTATGCAATTCAACAATTAGTATTCACTGTGCTGTCACACACACTCAAGTACATATACACATACCAGAGTATACATATGGAGTGCCCTTCTCGAAGTACACGAGGGTAGGACGGTGGTCGATACCGTATTCCTTGGCTTCATCATCATTGTCAATCTTAACAAAGGCAACGCCCTTGTTGTCACACTCGTCATCAATGTTCTCAAGTTCTGCCACCACGTGCTGTGATTCCTGTTCATCTTCATCATCTGTACAGAAAGAATTTTACATTATACTTATGTTAATTATCTTATTTTGCTTATATTTTTAATGGATAGTAGCCTATTGATTTTTTCATGATATGCCACAAACTAAAACTTGCTCACTATTGGTGCTGCTTTCCTTCTCTCTAACTTGATCTCCATCCCTCCATCCTCCCTATCTCTCCTTCCTTCCCCTTCTCCATTTCCATCCCTATCCCCTTATCCTCTATATTTCTTCCTCCATCTATCTTTACCCTTTACTCACAGAACAAAACAGCCAGGTGATGTGACTCCTTAATAAGTTTGTCCAGCATTTCATCTGTAATGTCCTCAATCTCATCGGAGTGAAGCTGCTCCACCAGCCAAGCCAGGACCTCCTCCTCATTGTGCAGGTTCCCGTCATATAGTGAAGGGATCTGGCAGGTAGAATTGACAGAGACTAGATTGATTAAACTATAAAATAATTGATATATGAAATAACTGAATTGAAAAAGAAGGAAAAGGTTTGCATGGAGAATATTTAAGGGAGGTTACTGTGGTTTTAATATATCTTTTAAATGGAGATACTACAGTAGTTTAAACAATATATATTGGCTAATGGTAGGAGAGGAACATTCTGTCTTCTTTTAGCCACCAAAACTGTAAGATAGAATGATGGATGGATGGACAGGAGGAGTCATAAATATAAGAAGGGATGCTAAGGGTGGTATGGGATGAAACGGTAACACTGCTCAAATGACGTCTGCCCGAGAAGGCCATCCCAGAGGTGGACACTTTCAACCAAGCTCACCAATTGGTACCGGAAAGCTGGCAAAGGATGATCCCAAGAAGCTAACAATAACGGTGACTTTTGCCAGCTTCTTGGAGTCTGCAGGTATCCCATACAGGGTCTTACTAGGACTACAGTACTAAGGAAGTAAGTAAGATAAGTAAGCAATGATAACAGGAGGCATTCTGATTATACAACTGACCAAGAACCGTTACTGTATTGGGCATATGTTCACCCTATATCCCGCTGTTTATCGTTCGTAACGACATTCTCATTCTGCAATTGGTTGAACAATTCACAATGTGCCTGGACACAACTTTTGAATTGCAACAGGACACATTTATTCGTATACTGTACAGTCATCCCTCCGCTATCGCGGGTTCCACTTTCGCGTTTCGTAACTATCGCGCATGTGTGAAAAGTTCACCTTCATCCGCTATAGCGCATCCGTATGCGGACTATCGCGCACGTAACATTCAAATTTGGCGGTACGATTTACCAAGCACACTGGACTGACAGCCATGTTTACCATGACATGGTGTTACAGCAGTAAAGATGAAGACTGTGTGGGTTTATAACTAGCCCTGCTTATCAACCCTATCTTTGTTTAACACAAGAGAGTTAACTAGTGATACAATGTGTGGAGATAAAGCTTTTTCATCTGTGCCTAATTACACCTCGGTCTGGTATAGAATGTCCAATACGTCGATATAAGACGTTGTTCCTATAGGGATGTATATTACAATTCGTATTAAGCATATTAAATGCATATAACAATTTGTATTAAGACGATTCATGACTGAAATGAGTCGTCGGCATCGATGCCATGCGTGGTAGTAGTGGAGGTGGTAGGAGGAAGGGGGGAGATAGCGTGATATCGTTTGTTTACATTTTATTAATCATACGTTATTAGTGTTTCATTCTTTTTCTGTCCAAGAAATACCGAAATAACTTCCTTCTTTATATGGAAGGATATGGCTTTCCATTTTGTAAATGCACCACCTGGCATGACTGAGTGTTGAAGCTGGTGTTTAACTCGTAATTACTAAACACGAGAGTCACACACAAGGTGACAAGGCACGCTAGGCCTATATTCCCATGACCTTGGGCTAGGGGGAATGGAGATACTGAGGGTAGGGGGGGAGGGAAGGAGTGCGAGAGAAGTGGTGGGAACACACACACACTTCACAGACGAGTGATATAATTTCCTAACATGTTCATTATCATTTCGCTCGTTTTGTATACAAACTCATTGGATATGCTTCACTTATTTTCGCCACCCATTTTATATGGATGCAATCGTTTTGAAAATAATTTTAAGTTAATATTTTGGTAGCTAATTCTACAGTCAGTGAAACATCCTACTCTGGCACGTGCTCTCGGAATCAGACGCCCGACTCTCCACATGTGAACACGTTTTGTTATGTTTAATGAATTGCCATCGTGTTTGAGGTCTCATAGTAAAAAAAAAAAAACGTCACTTTCGAGAGACATAAGAACCTATCCCAATTTTCATCATTAATCTTTAGTCCCTAAGGTGAGTGAGGCATATCCATTTACGCACCACCTAACCACAACACTCAACACGCTTACTGTACTTGTGGCGTCCACTGTATTAAGTTAAAAATGCAATTTTCTTACTAATCTACTTTAGTTTTCATTATATGCAAAGAAATATTAGTAAACAAAAGCATGTTTAGGGAGGAAAAATCTTGAAATATGAGGGACTGGGAACCAATTTCAATTATTCCCATTAGTTATTAAATTCCGCTATCGCGAATTCCGCTATCACGTGCTACTTACGGTACCAATTACTCGCGATAGCGGAGGGATGACTGTATTAAGAAAATTTCCAAATTGGGTGCTATGACTCTGGTCCAAGATGATTTGATCCTTGGTGAGGTGTGCTTAGAATAAATTCATGGGTTTGACAATATGTCATTTTTTTAAACATAGGAATATACTTCCAACTAACCCAAAAAGGACCCTAAATATAAGTACAGGATATACTGTAGATGGATGAAATATGTTTGGCTTTGCTTCCTCAAACGTTTAAAAAAATGACCACATGGAACATAACTGAAGGTTCCTGCAGGTTTTGGGAATTTTACTCTTTTAAGGTTAGCACATGCACAACTACATCTAAACTTGCATGAAATTGTAGAGCTCCAGTGCTTCCTATTTGTAAAAAGTGTTGCACATCAGATTTCTGGACCCTGACAGACACAATACTCTGGCCCTGAGAACACCAACAGAGAGAGAGGGCATTAGAGACACTGGATACTTTATCTATTTTGTCTTGAATTTAATATAATGGGAAATTTACAGTCAGGGAACAGTCTCTCTGCACACTTGATCTAGAAACCTCTCAGCAAGTACAGTACCTCTCAGTAAGTACTTACTTAAACTTCTTACAGCAAACACATTTATGGGCTAAGATGCTGCCAAGCAACTGAAGGCTACCGAGTACTCCATACTTTGTCATAGAATGACCACCATATTGAAAGTCTGTTTCTTGACACATGCTGTAGGTTATGTAGGAACCAGCAGCCTATATTTTGCTAACATCTTACCTTATCCCCTTTGACTTGACTCCTGAACAATAATAGACAACCTTTACAAATTATTTTCACTTCCACCATCAGAATATTTCTCTCTGGCAGCATGCACACAGCACAAAAAAAAAAAAAAAAAAAAAAATGTATTTCTAACTCGTACATGCTTCAATTTATACCATGTGACGTAAATTTTTCTGGAATATCCTTACTGTCCAAGGGTGAGGGAAATAAGAAAGAGTTGAAGAATTGGAGGCTCTGGATTCCTTCCTAATTTGCCAAGAAACAGTACTTTAATAGGTGGTCAGCTTTGTAGAGCATTTTAGAGATATCAACAGCCTCCAAACAGGCAAGCAAAAAAATTCTCCCTTAAAGCAGACACTATGATTAGCCACCCAATATGGGAGTGAGTTGTTTGGCAATAGAGAGCTAAATAGACAAAGCTGAATAGACAAGCAGACATACAGATATTTAGATAGACAAGCAGACATACAGAAAGATACTTTGATAGACAAACAAACACCATTTATATCCTTTTAACAGTACAGTACACACCTCCTTTTCAAAGTAGACGAGACATGGAGTGTCCTCAATGCCGTACTCCCTGGCTGCCACATCGTCGGCAATCTTGACTATGTGTATCCCCTGCGAGTCCAGATCATCATCGATATTCTCCAGCTCAGTCAGAATAAGGGTGTCGTCAGTTTCATCCCGGTCATCTGCAACAAGTTGGGGTTAAGTTGGGGAAGTTGGGTCATACGAGTTGTGGTAGAGGAATTAGTAGCCCAATTCAGCATTACTATACTGAATTGGGTTTTACTGCAATTGGTCTCTCATAACGACAACAATAATATATTTAATACAATAATAATAATAATAACATATCGATAATAGTAATAATAATAACAACAATTATTGTAACCCAAGGAATTGACTACTTAACTCACAGAATATGACAGCGAGGTGGTCGAGGGAATCAATGAGGGAGTTGAGGAGTCCGAGTGTTACATCATCAATAACATCATCATCGTCACCCGTGTTCTTGTTCTCCACCAGCCACTCCAACACCTTGTCCTCATTCATCAGGTCCCCTACACCATCAAGAGATAATATATGTAACACAGATTAATAACAGGCCCTACTATAGTATACTACACTATACTAGTATTTACTATCTATCTAATGCTAGGTGCAATAATCCCTCAGTATCATTGGTATATTACTGTTACATATTCTTGTTACAGTACATTTTATCTACTTTATAATTTTCAAATACTGTATTGTATTTTTATTACAAGTGTACTTACCACTAGTCCAGTCCTGTTCACCTTTCTATCATTATTACCATCAATCAGATTATTTTCTACTGTTTACAATACTATAGTGTTGTTGTCTTACCATCTTTTTTTTTCCTGTCTACAATATATACATGTACTGTATATCACTTTTTCTCAGCTATATTTATCAAACATTTTCTCCTTTGCCTTCTCTTGCTTATGCTACTCTCTCGATTCTCTTCCTCCAACTTACATCTATCACTTTATTATTTTGCTGCTCTCCCTCTTCTGTTTATTTTCTCCCACTGTCTGTCAATAAAACTAATGACATCCTGGCATAGAAACCCATACAGCTGCCATCACCCCTAGAGTGTCTTGGCTATAAGTGGCACGATGATATTAATGTTTTCCATGCTATATTGGTCTCTCACCTACCATTCCTTACACTACTGCTCATTCCTTCTCTCTCCCTCAATCTATTTTATCTATCTATCTTATCTCTCTCACATTCCTTAACTGACCTTACTTTTTTTTTCTGGCTCTAATTTTCTCTTTTATCAATCAGTCTTATCAACACAAACATTCATGATACAACTGCCATGAATAGTGACCTGTTTAATACATGCTTCCACAACAACACTAATATTCTACACCCAGTACTTTACAAGGCTAAATTATGTACACTACAATATCAGAGATTATCCCCATCATGTAATATTAGTTAAATATACGTCCCCACTCCCTCACCATCATAGACCACCGGGATGCGCCTACGGTAGTACACGAGTGCCGGCAAGGACCCAAGGGAGTACTCATCGGCCAGGTCGGGGTCGTTGATCTTGACAAAGGCAATGCCAAGCTGGTCCGCATCATCATCAACATTCTCCAGTTCCTGCAGAGCTTTCATACACTTACGGCACTCAGTTTTGTCTGCCGGCAAGGGGAGAACAAGGGATTAGTGTGGGTCGTGAGGGAAGTATCGAGGGTGGGGGTACAATACTGCAGTGAGAGGTGGGGAGGGGAGTAGGGGTATAATACAGTGTGGGTGCTAAGGAGAGTAGGGGGAGTGTGGGTACAATAAGGCAGTGGGAAGTGTGGTGGGCGAGGGAAGTAGGGGTGTGGGTACAATACTGCAGTGGAAAGAGTGGGTGGTTGGAGTAGGAGTGAGAATGGAATATGCCATCAATGTACTATACACTAGCAGTTTATCTTAGGTTCTCTCTCGGTAGGTGTCCATTGCCGATATTAATTCAAATGGTGACTGGTCGAAGTTCATCACCCTGGGGTAGAACTCTCTATGAATGATATCCACTGTAGACATTTACCAACAGGCAGAGATCTTTTTTACAAATATATTTACAGACCAGGGGTGACAGAGTGACACATTACAAGCACTCTACACTGGCATGCCTAACACATCAGATGAGATATTCAGTTGAGAGGCATAGTGAAAAACCATCCTCCACCATAACTCCCATTTAGTTCCCCATACCCAAATACATAACTCTTTTATACTTCCTCTCTTCATTTCATAGCTTTTTGGATATCTATAATACTGTACATGACAAAATTTCCATGAAGTTATCTAGTAAACAGCATAGAAGACAGATTTAGTTTTGTGAACAACAGTACAGTACTATGGTATTTATTGTATAATGGTATTTATATGTTTGGACACTTGAAGAGTTGTGCCTGAGAGTGCTGCTTCACCACAGCCATTAACACCTTGGCTGGCTAAAGTGTCATGCATTTCTCATTTACCAGTTGACAGGGAGGTATGACAATGATTTAATAGTCCCCAACTTGACATCACAGTTTGCTGTCTCTATCTCTGACTCATCTACTAATTATTGTATATGTCATTAATGTAATAACTAAAATATTTAAGACATACTTTAGTAATGTAGTGGCTAAGAGTGATCAAGTTACTGTACAAACATGAACAAAACAACAAGTGGTTGGTCACTTTTGGTGTTATCAAGGTGTGTCAGACAGTGAGTACGGTCAGTAATCTTAACGACCCACATGTGATGTGCGAGGTATTGTACAAAAAGGTAGGTGGAATGTTGGCCTAGTAATGTGTACCTGGTTTGTGTTTCTGTCATTTTCTATCTCTCTCCCCTACTCTCATTTTCTCCCTCTCCTTCAGTGTACTGTATAATGTTTAAGACTACACTTTCACAATCAATTTGAATGAACCAATAGCACTATACTTTCTAGTACTGCCATTCTTCCATCTTTATCTTCCCTGAAACAACAGTAACAGTGACAGAAGAGTGAAACAACAGGCAGGTTGCAATAAACAAGAAACTCCTAAGAACATGTAGCATACAACTAATGAATCATATGCCTCAATCCTACCAACACACACACTTCCTCTATACAGCTGTCACCCTCACCCTACCTCCCCTTTATGGGTCTCCTCCTGCCCTCGTCCTATTCTCAGAGGTGCCAGGGAATGACTCACAGACAAGACACTATTTTTCTCAGTCACTAATAATATTTGTACAGTATTAGAACTTTTAGTCTCTTGTCAGTTGTGTGTGTAAGATGCTGTCAGAAAATTACATGCTACCAGTTCATTCAAACTGTGCCAATAAACAGATTATCTTTGCACTATTGTGTAAGTGGCAATTTTTTTGCGACGCACTTTGAAGGATATGTTCGTCTCTACAGTAATCATGCACAATTACAAACACATCCATGAATAAAAGATACTACAGTACTAAGACAATTATCTACTGTTTATCAATACCAGTAGGTTACAAATACTAAACATTCTAAGCATCTACATAAAAACAAAACAGTAAAAACTAACAGCTTACAACTGTATACTCAACAGAACTTTGCCTGATGGCTGCTGTAAATTCTATATACAGTAATGATTTCAACCTAAAAATAAAAAAAGTTTCTGTCACAAGGAAACCATTCATAAACTAAATGTTCCAGACCACTATAGTCAGTATTTTGATGGGAACACCTTTGAATGTTGCCTAAACATTACTACTGTATCAACAGAACTAAATACTGTATAGTGTGACACAACATACAGTAGTCTACAAGCAACCAAAAACAAGCTTAACAAAAATAATGATACAGTAATCTGAAAGAAAGTAGACACAGTGCCATACTGTAATACAGTATACAGTACAGTATCTTAATTTTGTCCAGAAGACCTGAAAAGGTAAATTTTTTTATCAAATATTTCATCAACAATACTCATTCTTTCATGTGAATTGATGCCTCATGCCCACACGGAAGCTTCCCTTTAAAGGATTGGGCAAGCAACATCTCATTTTAAAATAACTTCAAATAATGTCAACACTCAATGGTGGCAAGCTTTAATCAATTAAGGTATAATGTCAGCTATGGAATTTTAACCTCAGTCATAAAATAAAGAAACAAATAAATATGGAGATTAAATAAAACTATCACTGATAATTAATCATTATGATGTTAAAAAAGGAAGGGAAAAGTACCCAGAAAGTTATCACAGAGCATAAACAAGAAAAATACATTGCAATTTATAAGAACACATGCAGCACTAACAGATTTGCAATTTGCACTGTCATGCATAATACATTACAATATTAGATGTACTGTACTCTGCCAATCCAATACAGTACACCAATTTGATATACAGGACAAGATGAAGTGAGGATGGAAACAGATGAATGGTATTTTTCTACAGTGAGGATACTGTACTTAATAATTGCTGGGAATATAAAAAAAAAATTTTACCAGTAAAGCAGTCAGTCAGTTACTTTAGGTTTAACATTATCAATGTGAAACCGATTCAATATTAATTCACAATATTTTACAATATTTTACCAGTAAAGCAGTCAGTCAGTTACTTTAGGTTTAACATTATCAATGTGAAACCGATTCAATATTAATTCACAGCATCAATTATTAAGTCTGGCCGATATTCAGCATTATGTACTGTATTGTACATATTGAATCTGCAATAATCCATAATAAAAACTAAATGAATAAAGCTCATATGACTCATTTCATATTAACGATTAACAGAGATAAAATACAGTAAAGTATTCAGAGCTAATTAAATTTGCTCTTGATCAATGTTTGAACCTTAACACAATACTGTATACTGGTTTTAAAGGCCTTGTGAAGAAAAGGTCATACATAAGATAATGATAATAATAAACATACATAATCACATACAGCCTACCACATACACGAACATGCAGTAAGGCACACAAAGTCTCATACCCCGGCACGGCACTACTTACGTTCCTCCCGCTCACACTCGTTGCCATCGTAACCTGGCAGGGAGGGAGGGACAGGAGGTGTGGGTGAGTGTGTGAGAGGCTGACACTGACACACACACTTTGGATGGACTCACAAACCTCTATACAGTATTTGTTTAAATATTACACAACAGGTGATGAATTTTGCATTTTTCACACCATCAACTGACAATTTTTCTTGTCTTGTGGCAAGCACTACTGATGCTCAAAGGTGAAACACTGCTCCAATTAAGCAACAGCTTACATCATTCTCAGATGTTTGAACTAATGCCAGATGACCTGATCAGTCAAGAGGTAAAGAGGTAACGAGGATCTCACCACACACACATGTAGTCTGTTTTTCAGAAGATCTGTCTTTCTAAAGCTGACAATATTTTGCCACAGCCAATAAGAAATTAATTCTACCCTGAAATGTATAAGATTATATGTAACCCCTTATTCTGTTGTGGAAAATTTGAAACAATCACAGTAACTATAATGAAATTGGCTGTGCATACTTAATTCCTTCAGCAAAAGAAACACAGACTATAACTGAAAGCATGTTGCAAGTGGCCACTATATACAGTACTACCTCAACAACTCTTACCTACCAAGTGAACATTTACCTAATGTGTGGCAAAGAAGTTTTCTGAATGAACTGACATCCAATACATGTACAGTGTGTATATTATTTTTTCGTTCAATAAGGACCATATCTAAGAGATGTCATGGGCAAGGTGGTGATGATGATCAGTACATTGGCACCATAAACAATGCTGTACAGAGAGCCATTGTATAGTCCACTATCATTGCCTAGCCCATTAGCTATCTTACATATGACCCTAAGAGAAGCCTACTGTACTTCGTAGGCATTTGGAAGGAAGAAATAATTTATTATGAAACCAGTACAAGGTTGTGTTTCAGGGTCCTACAGTAAGATGTTAGTAAATTAGAGGCTACAAAATCCTTCAAAGCATTCCATGACACTGACTTCAATTAGTATATTTATAGCTTTGTGTCACAGCTTGGGGGAATTAGTTGCCACCAATTCACTAATAACCTTAGCCCTTTAATAGTGGCCATCTGCAGACTCAATAATAAATAGAACTATCTCTATGTACAGAGTGTTCTTTGTTTATTGAGGAAAGAATATCTTATTTCATAAGGCACTGTTTACATTGTGTTCAAGGCTGACTGTTCCATTTGTGTGTGAGTGCCTTGTGGTCAAATGCAAACACATTGTGTAGGTGTTAAATAATTATGACATCCACAATTTGTCCATAGGATAGATAATGATGGTAACATGGGATTCTATTGTATGCATTACTGTACTGTATATTCATATACAGAACTGCCTATTCATACCGCTATACAGCATGATTTTCTCATACATAACTACAATTACGAGACATAAGAAAAATATTAAGTGCTTACTCTCTGATTGATTGGTCAAGGCACCAAACTTACCAATCTCATCCCAAGCCACAATCATTAATAAGTATACAGACAAATTATGAAACTCACAACTGTATAACCAACTAAATGTTTTTTATCATACAACCATAATACAGTACTCAATTGCTCAAAATACAAGCAAAGTACAAGCAAAAATTAGTTTCTGGGAATATTCACTCTAAAGTTCAAATTACTGTACAGTTGTGTATAATGTAATTAGTATTTAATGATATGAAAGTCAGTCTCTTGTGTCAGAATGTTAATAAGTTACCTTTATGAAGAGGAGCTAAAAGTGTTTTACATGTATAGTGTATTGTAATTAGGAACCATTAAAATAAACAAACAGTATGCATGGCATGCACAGTAAACATTATAACCATCAATCCAACATACAAGGACTGGCATATAGCTGCTTCAAAAGGATAAACACAAACAAGAACATTAATCTCCACTGAGGCCCAATTTTACACTGGTCAAGCACCCTGAATATTATGTAAGCAAGATCAATTCTAACACTACAGGTATGTCAATTTGATGTATACATTGCTAAGTAGTGTAGTGTACAATAAAAGACACTATCAATCATAGTGCTTCATAATTTAACGCATGCACGCTATATATTGGTTTGTGTATAAGATAGCTGTACAGTATTTACAAATCTATCTATACAGTCTCTGCAACAGACAATGGAAGAATATAAGACTACTCATACCAAGAACACTGTAAAGATGACAGATATGGAAGAAAATGAAAATGGTGGCAAATGAGAGGACTAAAAATGTTATGACATATGGCATTTATACTTCTACATATACCGGGTAGGCTACAAGTCGTAAATATTATCATCTCATTATCTGTCCCTCTCCTCTACTCATGTCCTTCCCTGCATCTTGTGGCTGATATATTGCTTGTTTAACTATTGCTTCATCCCTTCATATGGTCCTGTAATACCTACTCCCCTTTTCTGTAACTTCCCAGCTCTCCTCCTATGCCTCTCCATTTTTTCTTCTGTTTATAATCTTTAGCTTTTCAGGTTCTTCCTTGTTTCAACCCTCTTTAGCAAACATTCTGCAAATTTCTACTTTGGCTACTTATTTAACCATATCCCTGCATCCTTTTCCTCTACCATATTTACTTTTCCCTTCCCTCCTATTGTCTAATCACTTCCAATCAGCATAACACAATCACACCAAAATACACCCAACTTAACATTGCTACTTGACTTAGTTAATTTTATCTCTTCTCTCTTTTTGTCACCCTCATCCATCCATCCATCTCTTCTCTCTTTTTGTCACCCTCCTCATCCATCCATCTCTTCTCTTCTCTCTTTTCATCACCCTCATCCATCCATCAATCTCTTCTCTTCTCTCTTGTCACCCTCTTTCATCCTTCTCTTCTCTCTTTTTGTCACGCTCATCCATCCAGCAATCCATCCATCTCTTCTTTTTTTTTTTGTCACCCTCATCCATCCTTCTCTTCCCTCTTTTTGTCACCCTCATCCATCCTTCTCTTCCCTCTTTTTGTCACCCTCATCCATCCTTCTCTTCCCTCTTTTTGTCACCCTCATCCATCCTTCTCTTCCCTCTTTTTGTCACCCTCATCCATCCTTCTCTTATCTCTTTTTGTCACCCTCATCCATCCATCACCTCCCAGTCAGCATTATAACACTCACAGAAAAGCACGGCAACAAACTCCTGCTCCTCCACAATCTTGTCGAGGATCTTGGCGTTGACGTCCTCGATCTGGTCCGGCAGTTCCATCGCTTCCAGGCTCGTCAGGAATTCCAGCACCCCACCCTCGTCCATAAGGTCACCTGAAAACGATGCCACCGCCAACGTAAAGCACAACTACACACGCTAATAACCCTTTAAACACCACCACCACCACCCTTGTAAAGCACATGCAATTCATAGTACTTATATAATTCAAACAATGCTCAGAGTAACTACTTTCCCTATTAACAACCGACTCTAAAAGTTCAATACATCCTTCATAAAATAATTCACATACAGTACATACAACACTTTACCTTCATAGTGTATGGGCTCCTTATTCCTGAAGAAGGATAGGGCTGGGAAGGTCTTGATTCCATAGGACTTGGCCAGCTTCTTGTCCACCACCTTGACAAACTGCACCCCAAACCTGTCTGTGTCATCGTCAATGTTCTCAAGCTCGGCTAACACTTTGTCACAGTCCTTGCAGCTTCGTTTATCTGTAAAAACCAAATGAGGTACAGTTTTATATAACTCTTACAAAGGGGAAATTCTCATGTTAATAAATTCGAAGACTACAGATTCCTCCTAATAATTTAGGCTCCTAATCATACCAGAAAACAAACGGGGATCTGTTTCGTGACATACAGTACAGTAGTTTGAAGGTATCACAGACCTTCCAATTCACCAGCAAATTAGCAAAAAAATCCACCCTTAATTTTTAATTTAAGGGGTGTAATCCTTTGTGGAGGAACTGGAAGGCTTCACATTCCTCCAAACTATGGTAAATTTTGAAGGAATTGCCATTATTGCCGTGGCCACCCCCTTGGGGGGGAGGCGTCAGAGCTATAGATAGATTATTATCATAGATAGATAGATAGACAGGTCACCAGTACATACAAGCAGAATCGTAAGAGATAGTTTCGCTCGAGTCTCGACACCCCGAAGTTATAGTAATTGATTGGCCATCAAAGGAATGTGATTGCAACCCCATCGAAAACCTGTGGGGAATAATGGTTAATGAGTGGGGGGTAACTTAGAGAAGATCATCAAAGCTAGGGAAGTGTGGGAGGGAATAAAATCAGAGTGACTCCTGACTCAATCCACCATCATGACATCACAAAGGGGACACACTCACACCTCAGTCACCTCACCTCACCTCACCTCACCTTACCTCACCTCACTTGACAGGGATAGGCTTAGGATCACACCATATAATAAGCAGCCTGCACATAAGTGACGATGAGCCTAGAATAAATCTGTCACCACTCACCAGACTGAGCACGAGGAGATCTGACTGAGTGACTGCTGGTCTGAGTATGTCTGAGTGTTTCTGAAGCTTCAAACCTGCTAACTTTTAGAATTTTCATTATTATTATGTATGGGTATAAGAATTTTAGATGTACTTTATGAAACTTAATTATTATTAATATTTTAATTATTTTGCCACTCGACGGTGACTCGATACATTATCTACAAATTGTCGTATCTTGAATTTTGGACTGGATGTGAACTCTTTCCCCATAAACCAAGACATGTATAGAAGTCGTTATTTTATATTGTAATTTTTCTCTAATTAGCAGATAAATGTATAATGAGTGCATGTTGCTGTCTGTGAATTAGGAATGTACACATCCTTCGAGTAGGAATGTCCATGAATAGTCTGACATTGCAACTAGTGATGGGATTTACGGCTCCCATGAGTGAGCCGGCTCTTATGGCTCTTTTCAGATTAGAGAGCCGGCTCTTAAATGGCTCTTTCGGCTCCCAAACGGCTCTCTACATAGAAATGCAGTGATTATAAAATATGGCGATTATTACAGTGTATACCAATAGGCTATATCACATTTCATGAGTAAAGGCTAATTAATTACCTAATGTACATAGCTCATTATATTCCTGTTCAAAAACTGAAACTCAAACAAGAAACTAAGTTTTTATTTATGAAGTAAAATAGAAAAGAAAATGGACAGTAGCTTCTCATCCCAAAGGGAAACTGAAGTGTTTTTAATTTTAGCAATGAATGCTCTACCCATTAGAATACATAAAAAACAATGGAATAAAATATGAGTCCCCACTGTGTAGGAAAAATAGCCTGATACACGTACATTTATTTCAAATTTTCAAAATTCACAGAGAGCCAAAAGAGCCATTTGGCTCTTAAGCGAGAGCCGGCTCTTATCGTTCACTGCAAAGAGTCGGCTCTTTGAACCGGATCGTTCACGAACGACCCATCACTAATTGCAACGTGGTGGGTTGATTGGTGTTCTTGGTCCATTTAATCTTTCTGAAATTATGAGTAAGTACTGTACATATTCCTTATCATTTGTGTTTTACATATGTGGCTGTAAATGGTAAGGAGATACTGCCAAAGAGTTAAGAGGTGTGATCAGTGACGTTAAAGGACCCCGTGATGTAATATTTAAGAAAATTAGAGGTTAGCTATCGAGTCCTTCTAACATATTGCCAAAAAACACCACCTATTTGCAAGGAGCTTGTTTCGTGGCATAATCTGGAGGAATCAGAAGCCACCAAGTCTCATACACGATCACAAGGACATTAACTAAAGAGGTGTATTGGAATTTGGAGGAGTTAAAAATGCCGTGATTTTTATAAAGAGTCACGCCCTGCTTATTGATAACCTTGTAAAGAGCTATATGTGGTTTTCACTCGAAATTAACGTTGTGTCCATTGTGTTAATCAGTTTCATGTAACCAGAGAGACATAAAGGTTATAATTATAGTAACTAAACATTCCCTGAGATAAACATTACCTGCTGAGTCCCAGATGCGCCCTAACGTTAAGTTAAAAAGCCATTAAATTTTTCCTTTCCCTCCAAATAAATTAGGTCCTGTCGTTGTACTGACTGCACTGAAATCCCTGCATGACCTATAGATGCTGTCCGAGTAAAAAAGACAAGATTTATTATAATTGCGTTCATCTCCTTCCCTTCCCCATTCCAAGTGGTCAGCTGAGTTAGATAAATAATAGTTGCCATATGTATACCCCCTGGCGAGTCAACATTACCATAACACTAAAAGATGAGGAGGAATGAGGTCAAACTGTCTGTAGTGTCTCCCCTGCCTGGCCATCATATTGCAGTCGCTTGCAGTTGCACATGCATACTGACACGAACTCCCTAGCTATAGCCTACTGCCCTCACTTTTATACCCTCACCAAAACGCATTATTTCTGGTATTGATAATGTGTGTGTGTGTATGTTATATTTTTATTATGGGCTGTGCATTTTCTGGTGTTCATAATCTTTTGTAGTCGATTGTGCATAATCTGGTATCCATATTTATTATTATTATTATTATTATTATTATTGTTTTTTAAGTCGGCTGTGCATTTATTGTATTATATGAATATGTTGTTATTTATTAGTCTTCTGCTTTGTTAGTAGTCGAATTATGAAGTTAGTTTTTTTCCTTCCTATTTACCTCCTTCATTGCACACTTTCTCCTTCCATTCTCCTTTCTTCTACTATCTTTCCAACACCCATTACTTCCCCCAACCATCGCTATGTATCTATATATTCCACCCCTTTGCCATTTCTAACCATTATACCCAACAGAGTGAGTCAAGAGAAATGAGATGTTGTCTTGCACTCCGTTTCTCTCAGTGTTGTCTTCCGCGACACCCTTTACAATAATTATTTTAAAACATACAAGAATATATTTGTTTTGGCAAGGGCGAGTGAGTTAATTTGATTTCGTCACCACCCACGTCTTTTTTTTCATCCAGGAATTTGGAAGCCAGATCCGAGTTTTATTATATCATCTGAAGTTTTTTGAAGAGTTATTTATAGTAACTTTGCTATTGTTGTTGTTGTCGTTATTATTATTATTATTATTATTATTATTATTATTATTTGGTATTGTATATTTATTTGTTTCGTTTTCTTGTCATCCTCTTCTGTCTCTTCTCTTCACCTTCTATCGTCCTTCTTCACCTTCTCATGCCCTTCTTTCGTCTCTTCTTGCTCTCTCTGACCCCCACTTCATTTGTTTACCTTTCTCCCCGTTTCCCCCCTTTACTACAAGCACTCATCTGTGTCTTTCTTTATCTTGCCAAATTGTTCCCATCCTTTATATACCTTCTCTGCCTTGCCCACTTACCCCTATCCCTAGCTGCCTACCCTGTCCCTGCTCCTGCCAATCCTGTCCCTTTCTTGCCCACTTACCCCTTTCCCTAACTGCCTACCCTGTCCCTGCCCACCCTTGTCCCTGCCCTTGCCCTTGCATATGTTGACGTCCTTGTCCCCTGCCCTCTCGTGTGTGTGTGTATGCGTGTGTACACTATTATTGTGGTGTGATACCCGTGCCAAGCCTTGTTACTGGCGGATCGACCTTGTCCACACCTGCCACACAACACTACACCAAGTATGTACACCTTCACACACTTGCTCCAACCCCGCAAAATCATCCACTACACCTGCCTTACACCTCCCCAAACCATGTACACCTTCACACACCTGCTCCAACCCCACTAAACCATTCACTACACCTACACACACATGCCTTAAACCCCAAACCAGACCCACAAAAACTAAACCTTCATCCACAACAACAATACACCTAAACACCTACTGCAACACCACGGCAATACACCTAAACACCTACTGCAATACACCTACACACACCTACTACTGCAACACCACACACATCCACATCTGCCACTCAAAATTACACCTTCACATAGGCTACAGTACTTTCCACCACGTCAATCCCAATAAGCTTCATATGCTTTTGTGTTGAAAATATTATTATGAACGTCCTTGCTTGCTATGTTGCATTGAGAATACCATGCAAGAAGAACACACATATACACAAAACGAGAGAGAGAGAGAGAGAGAGAGAGAGAGAGAGAGAGAGAGAGAGAGAGAGAGAGAGAGAGAGAGATTTATTAACAGGGAAATAGACAGATAAAAACGAGAGAGAGAGATTTATTAACAGGGAAATAGACAGAAAAAAAACGAGAGAGAGAGAGAGAGAGAGATTTATGAACAGGGAGATAGACAGATATAAAGTAAGACCGACAGAGGAGAAAGAGAAGCCCCACGTGGTGCCAAGGAGCAAAGATATTGGACCTATATCAGAATTCAAGTATAGATCAAAATTTACATAAACAAACAAACAAGGTAGGAATATAGATCAGCAATATTTATACGAGTCATTAGACCATCCATGCATATTCAAGAACATTCGTGGTGTATACGATGGCTCCATAGACAAACAATTTAACAGAGCCATCGTACCATTACGACACCATCCATCGTATACACCATTGAATATGGCCCATTGTGTTGTGGATATTTTAGCACTAATTTGGCACACACACACACCCATGGTAGCTATATGGTATATCCTACATTTTTTCCAAGAATAGTTTAAGTTTTTTGGCACATTGACTACAGTACAGTGGCTGTGTACTAAATATACACGTACATATACAATCAAATATCCACCTACACTTTCCTTCCATTGTGAAAATAAATTTAGTCCCAAATCAAAATATAATTATGCATACAACATTTTACGTCAACTCAACCCCCTCAATTATTATTATTATTATAAGGTGCTGCAAAATCATACACGTGTTATTTTTTATTACCAAGATATTTGCTATACGACGAAAGGAAAGTGTTGGTGGATATTATTTTGATTGTGGCTGTGCTTAGCTTTTTTTTTTGTTTTTTTTATTACAGAAGGGATTATTATATACATTACAAATTAGTAGTCTGTATAATCATAACAACAATAGCCACAATTAACAGTACGCTATTATTTTATATTAACTCGATACATTTTCTAAATATACACTTCATTATCTCTCTCTCTCTCTCTCATTCTCTCTCTCTCTCTCTCTCTCTCTCTCTCTCTCTCTCTCTCTCTCTCTCTCTCTCTCTCTCTCCAGTTCGTAGACATCTCTCTGTCACAGTTGGAGTTTTTATTAAATTTAGCAGTTTATTTCACTCACTGGTGTGTTGGCATGTTGTGACAGCATGTATTCATTTAAACCTGTAAGTGTGTGTCTGTAAGAGAGAGAGAGAGAGAGAGAGAGAGAGAGAGAGAGAGAGAGAGAGAGAGAGAGAGAGAGAGAGAGAGAGAGAGAGACTAAATCATAATCAAAACAGACTACACAAATTTATATATATATACAAACTACTGTATACTGCTTAATGTTATGATAAATTGTGGTTAGACTTGATGTTACAAAAGACTAACCTACACAAATTAATATTATGTATGTGTGTACTTGTATGCAAACTACAGTATATAGCTTTTTGTTATGATAAATTTGGTTGGGAAGGACCTTAGACTTGTTTGTACATACTTTTTTGTCATTATACCGTATTATATAAGTTACTAAACCACACTGTCTACTTTCACACACACACACACATACACACACACACACACACACACACACACACATACCTTATAACACACATACACACACACAAAGAACCCACATCATAACACACACACACACACAAACACACATACCTTATAACACACATACACACACACACAAAGAACCCACATCATAACACACACACACACACACACACACACACACACACACACACACACACACACACACATCTTACGTTCCCTGCATATCAATCATCAAACAAAACAAAGCCTTACTCCCGTCACGTCATGTTACTCTAATAAACACACCCCTCCCCACCCCCATACACCCCCCTCACCCACCCTATACACCCCTCTACATCCCTTTATTACTCACCCCTTTCCACCCCCTCCCCCAACCCTATAAACACCCCTCTCATCCCCCTTCCCCACCCCATAAACCCTCCTCTCTCCCCCCACTCCATACACCTCTCTCCTCCCCCCCACTCCATACACCTCTCCTCCCCCCCCTCCCCCTTTGTTACTCACCCCCCCATACCCCCTACCAACCCCTCCCCCCATCCTCCATATAATACATACATACGTCATCACTAGTTGCATCATCATCATCACCTAAAACACACATACACACATACATACTCACACACACTAAAAATGCACACACACACACACACACAAATACAAATAAAAAAATCCAGTCATCAATATATGTCTTGCACACACACACACACACACACACACACAACATTAATGCATCTTTATATAATTATCTAATCATTAATAGTTTTTATATTGATATTTTTTGTAGGCTTCGGTTTTAATGAACGCTATATTTTATTGGAAAGAGAGAGAGAAAGAGAGAGAGAGAGAGAGAGAGAGAGAGAGAGAGAGAGAGAGAGACTGGCATGCGTTATATACGAGGTGAGAAATTCGGAAGATGGAGTGTGAGAGATAGTGTGTGAGAATGAGTGAGAGCGAGTGTGTAAGTGTATGAGACAGATGGAATATGACTCTGCGTGTGGAGAGAGAGAGAGAGAGAGAGAGAGGTTGGGGTGGGGAGAGAGAGTGGGGAAGGAGAAGTGATGGGTTGGGGAGAGAGAGAGAGAGATAGGTAGGGGGGGGAGAGAGAGTAGGGAAGGAGAAGTGATGGGTGGGGGGTGAAATAGTGGGGAAATGGGTCACTAAGTGGGTGGGGAAGTTGGGGGGAGGGGGAAATGGGTGGGGGTGATGGGTAAAAATAGTAAGCAGTGTCGCAATGGGGCTTGACAGGAGACTCCGAGGAGAGAGAGAGAGAGAGAGAGAGAGAGAGAGAGAGAGAGAGAGAGAGAGAGAGAGAAAATAAATGAAGGAAGGTAGTAAGGAAGGAAGTAATAAAAGGAGGGAATGAAGGAAGTGTAGAAAGGAAGGAAGTAATACAATGAAGGAAGGAAGAAAGTAATAAAAAAGGGAAGGAAGGAAGTAATAAATAGAAGGATTGAATGAAGGAAGGAAGTAATAAAAGAAGAAGGGAATGAAGAGAGGGATGTAATCTATTTATATGTTGGTTACTCTATACACGAGCAAGTCTGGGCAGTGAGATAAGAGGAAGGAAGGGCAGAGAAACGAGGCGGGGAGAGATAACACCAGATAGGGCAGGGAAGGAAAGGAAAGAGGGAAGGAGAAAAAGGAAGGGGTAGGGGAAGAAGGAAAGGAAAGGGAAGGGCAGGAGGAAAGGGAAGAGATAGGGTAGGAAAGGGATAGAGCAGGGGAAGAAGGAAACGAAAGGAAAGGAGAGAAAGGAAGGCAGAAAATTGGAGGTAAACGAATCCTTCAAATATTGCCACGAAACACACACACACCTATATAATTATAATGGAAGGAACTTATTTCGTGGCATATATAGTCAGAAGGAATCAGAAGCCTCCAATTCTCATACACCATCACAAAGTCCAGAAGTCAAAATGATTACACAACTTGTTTCGGACCCTGTGTAACAAATAAGACAGTCCTGATTTTCCACTTCATGGTACGGTAAGATAAGATATATAGCAGTGACGTTATGTGTGTAGCCTTCAGTACAGAACAACCCCACGTGTATGAATGACGTCAGAGGGAAGGGGAGGGACATATATATACTACCACTATCTACATGACGTCACCAGCCACCCTACATAAAATAATATACATGACGTCACCAGCTCCCTACATAAAATTATATACTTTTTTTTTTTTTTTTTTTTTTAAGGGGAGAGTAGGCTATACTTTTGGTGCATTGGAGCGTCTTGATTCCTCCATAGTATGCCAGAAAACAGGACCAGAGGAGCAAAAATAATGGTGGCTGGCTTGCATGTTGCTTGGAATAAATTGGAGGAACCACTTGCTCCTGATTTACCACCACTGTATCAATTCCCCTTAATTAAGGACTCTCTGTGATGGTGTATGAGAATTGGAGACATCTGATTCCTCCTGACCATGCCATGCACGAAACAAGCTCCTTCCATATACAGTAGGTGTGTGTGTTTCGTGGCAGTGTTTGAAGGACTCGTATATCACCAATTTTTCTGACTATACATCCCAGGGTCCTTTATTTAAGAACAGAACTGAACTAACTCTCTGTACAACTCAGGTCAATAGCCTTTCTGTTTATGGTTACATTCTTACCCCGGTATATTAATTCCTGCTTGTATAACCGAGCCGTGAGGTAAGAGTCACGTGATGAGTGCACAGCTGACATAAACACACCTTCCTTGGGTATAAACATGAGGAAAAGAACCTCATAAATTATATTAAAAGCGTTCAT
This sequence comes from Petrolisthes manimaculis, assembly GCA_034508575.1. Lineage (NCBI taxonomy): Eukaryota > Metazoa > Arthropoda > Malacostraca > Decapoda > Porcellanidae > Petrolisthes > Petrolisthes manimaculis. The sequence goes on along the minus strand of JAWZYT010003626.1, from coordinate 32,269 downwards.
TAATCATATATATTCGCTTGATTTGGGGGTCAATATATAAACTCATACCACATATATTACACACGAGGAATATCAAATAAGTATAAATTGGTCAAAAGTGTCTTATGGGCACACCAGTATATTATCACGACTTTGGCTAATGCAAGATGATTTTCCTTCCAATTTGTAAAGCCCAGAGTGTACGGATGGCCACAGGAATTATTACACATACCGGTAGGCTATAAGGAAAAAGAGGTCATCATTATTCTGGAAATACTGCAATGAATAAGTCTACCAAGCGACTCAGTAATTACAAACCAACAGACTCATATATATAATAATAATAATAATAATAATAATAACAATGTTGTAATGCAGTTACGTAGTGTTACATCTTCTATATAATATTATGTTGTAAAGCCTTCGAATACAACAACAACAGCGTGTGTACGAATTCTTGTGATCAATAAATAGTATAATCGATATTATTATAGACGTGACGAGGCCGAATAAAGTTTATAATTATGCAAAATTATATGACAACCCAACCAAGTGACGAACGAACAAACAAAAGGAAATGGTTTAGGTACAGTACGGTAGATAAGTTACCATCACCATTATCATCATCATCATCATCATCAGTATCATTATATTTGTCGAGGTTCCAAGTGGGCCACCAGACGATAGTGACGTCATCAGAGTTTGACAGTACCGGTACGTGATGATAATAATACACTTGGGAATTCACGAACTGATTTGCCGGAAGTGGATAGATATTTTTATACTTATACACTATTTTATTTTATGTTTTCTTTTTGAAGCGTCTTATTTTATGTTCTCTTTGTGTAAATAAACTCCTCAATTCTCTCAGGCTTATCATTCAATAGAGAGAGAGAAAAAGAGAGAGAGAGAGAGAGAGAGAGAAAGATGAGGAAATGAAAAAGAAAACACCATCCAAGAGAGACAGAGAGAGAGAGAGAGAGAGAGAGATGGGAAATGGGAAAATAATCTTATAAATGAATAAAATAAAGTGAGTGAAGGAATGGGCTCTGTTATCCATGGCTCTTCTTCCCTGCCCTGCCTCCCTGATGCTGTGCCACCCTTTTTATAGACGTAAGTAGACTGGGGGAAGGGGGGGAGGTAATAGGAGGAGGAGGGGGGGAGAGGTAATAAGAAGGAGGAGGAGGAGGAGGAGGGGAGAGGTATTAAGAAGGGAGGAGGAGGAGGGGGAAGAGGAATGGGAGAGGGGAATGGGGGAAATCTAGATAATAATAATAATAAAAATAAAGGTGAAGGAAGAATAGAAGGGGAAGGAAGAAAGACAAGACGGGAGGAAGAAGGAGGGGAGGAGGAGAAGAAGATGAGAAGGGAAAGAGAAGCAACAAAACGGGAGGAAGGAGAAGGAGGAGGAAGAATAGGAAGATGAATAAAGTGGGGTGAACCATGCATGAAGAGGTGATATATGTATTGCTAATAACATGATGATAACAACAACAACATCAACTGATTAATGTCTCCAATCATATTAAGCATAAAGGTAAACATTTGGTGAGGATGGAAGGAATTGAGAGAGAGAGAGAGAGAGAGAGAGAGAGAGAGACAGACAGACAGACAGACAGACAGACAGACAGACAGACAGACAGACAGACAGACAGACAGACAGACAGACAGACAGAGACAGACAGACAGATGAAAAAATAGAATGATAAAATAATGATAGAATATATTTATGTTAAATAAGGTATGGTGAAAAGGGAGAACGAATGATGAAAGTATGTTTGTTGTTTGGTGTAAGTAGAATGTTGTGTATTTATGTTAGATAATTTTGTAGTCTACTGTACCCCCAGCTGAGCAGCCAAGAGGGGAGGTGGGGGGACAGGGGTAGGGGGTAGGGGGTCGGAGGGGGGGGGAACAGGGGGTAGGGGTCGGAGGGGGGGACACAGGAGACGTAAACATATGACTGAATGTCTCTTGATGGCTTAAAGAGAGAAAGTAAGTACAGTGTTGGTAAATCTGGAGCAACTGATTCCTCCAAACTATTCTAAGCAACAACACCAATATTTTCGTCCATCTGGTCCTGTTTCCTTTATTGGCATAGCCTACTTTGGAGGAATCATGGCACTCCAATGTAACAAAGTGAATTACCCCTTAATTTCTGTTGTGGTGAAGTTGGAGGGCTACTGATTCCTCCAAACTATGCTACAAAACAGATTGGAAGGCTACTGTTTCTCCTGACTAGGCTACAAAACATGTTGGTGAAGGCTACTGTTTCCTCCAGACTATGGCATAAAATTGGTATGACAGGGTAGTATCAAGTAAGGAAAGTGGCAGGGGAAGATAGGGTAAGGTAGTACATCATACATATATTAAGGTAAGGGAAGACAGGGTATATGTAAGGTATGGTAGAAGTAAGGGAAGACAGGTTTATGTAGGGTAAGGTAAGGTATACAGTATAGCCTATGTAGGGTAAGGTAAGGTAGAGTTAAGGAAAGACAAGGCATATGTAGGGTAAGGTATACATTAAGGTAAGGGAAGTGGCAGGGGTTAGGGAGTGACTATTTTTGTGTCCCTGGCAACATTGGTGTAACCTAGCTAACCCAGCCTCTCTCTCTCTCTCTCTCTCTCTCTCTCTCTCTCTCTCTCTCTCTCTCTCTCTCTCTCTCTCTCTCTCTCTCTCTCTGTATGTGTCTATCTATCCATCTATTGAGAGTATATCGCTGTCTGTGTCTCTGACAGTCACTTTTATAATGTAATTTATTGCCCTCGCATCATTTCACGTTTTCCACTGTGTAAGTCGTTTGTCACACACACACACACACACACACACACACACACACACACACACACACACACACACACACACACACACACACACACACACACACACACACACACACTATGCAACTTAAATCACACACACACAGATACTATGCAACTTAAATCACACACACACACACACACACACACACACACACACACACACACACACACACACACACACACACACACACACACACACACACAGATACTATGCAACTTAAATCACACACACACACACACACAGACAGAGGGATGACGTGTGGGAAGGTGGGTAGATGGCCAAGTCTGTCACCCGCCCCTTTCAGAAAACCGTCACATAAACACTGAGAGGCTTGGGTGGGGTAAGGGAGGAAGAGAGATGTAAACAGGAAGAAAGCTATAGGAGAGAGAGAGAGAGAGAGAGAGAGAGAGAGAGAGAGAGAGAGAGAGAGAGAGAGAGAGAGAGAGGTTCGAAGAGTGAATGGAGGTGTATATGAAAAAATTAGGTGCATGGAGGAGGGAGAGAGAAGAAAGATTAGGTGCATGGAGTGTTAGAGAGAGAGTGGGTGGGGGGAGGTAGAGAGGAAGGAGGTGATTAGGTGCATGAGTGTTATTAGGGAGAGAGGGAGAAGATCAGGTGGGAAGTTAAAGAGTGAGAGAGGAGAGAGTAAGGAAGTGAGAGAGAAAAAAAATATTAGGTGCATGAAGTGTTAGAGAGGATAAGAATAAAACATAAATAAAAAACAAAAGCCTGTGTTGTTTCTAGATAAGAGAGTATGTGACAAAATTGTGTTGCAAATGTTTATGTTGTTTTTGTGTATACATTTAAGGGGTAATTAATTTCCTTTTTTTACATTTGAGTGCCATTGGAGTGCCATGATTCCTCCAAAGTATGCCAGCAGAAACAGGTCCAGATGAACAAAAATAATGGTGTTCTTCTGTTGTTTGTTTGGAATAGTTTGGAGGGTATTCAGTTGCTCCAGAATTGCACCAACACTGTACTTCCCTCTTAATTCTTATTTATCATTTACACACAGATAAACATACTGTATACATGGTCAGAGTGAGAGAGAGAGTGTGAAAATAGATGAAGAGGTGTGTGTGTGTGTGTGTGTGAGGACATAGAGAGCCAGATGGAGTGTGGTGGATGTGTGAAGTATGCAGACAGGTAAATATGAGTAAGGAAGTGTGAAGGGAAAAAAGTGGATGCAAAATAAGTGAGAGTGAGGAATGCAGGTGTGTGAGGTGAGGTGTGTGTGTGTGTGTGTGAGAGAGAGAGAGAGAGAGAGAGAGAGAGAGAGAGAGAGAGAGAGAGAGAGAGAGAGAGAGAGAGAGAGAGAGAGTAAGAAAATTATATGGGTACTCAAGTTATCATTATCAAAACCACCAACTTAACCATCAACAACAGAACACCATTACATTTGTTTATCTATAGAGTCTTGTTTCCTGGCATATACTTTAGATGAATTAACCAAGGCACTCTATAATGTACCACAATATATACTACCCTTCCTCCCCTTCCATCTGTCTTAAAGAACGTCACCACAACACTATCATAAGATAAACAAACACTATCAACAAAAACACACTCCAACACAATCATCATATAATAGCCACCTGGTCAGTGCTGGCTCTCTCACACACACACATACATTCTCTCTCTCTCTCTCTCTCTCTCTCTCTCTCTCTCTCTCTCTCTCTCTCTCTCTCTCTCTCTCTCTCTCTCTCTCTCTCTCTCTCTCTCTCTCTCTCTCTCTCTCTCTCTCTCTCTCTCTCTCTCTTTCTCTCATACACACAAGCAGATGAAGATGACATTATGGGAGTAAAGAAAGGTGAAGGATAAACAAAAATGAAAGCATACGAGGAAGGAGAAAGGAAAACACAAGATGAAAGAGGAAATATATGGCAATAATTTTCATTCAAGGAAGGGCAGAGGGGGAGGTGTGTGTGTGTGTGTGTGTGTGTGAGGAGGGGGAGGGAGGTGCTTGAGTGTGTAGAAGGAAGAGGTGCAAGGGTGAGAGGGAAAATTAAAGTGTGAGGTAAGAGGGTGAGTGAGCAAATGAGTGTGTGTTGGGTGTTTGTGTGTAAGAGTAGGTGGTAGGGTTTTTGGAAGGAGTGTTAGTGTGGGTGTGAGGATGAGGAATAGTTGGATGAATGATGGTTGAGTGTGTGTGTGTGTGTGTGTGTGTGTGTGTAGAAAGGGATAGGAGTGTGTCAGAGTGTGTTGCTGGGCGAATGAGTGGGCAGGAAAGAATTATATATATATGTGTGTGTGTGTGTGTGTAAAAGGATAAAATGGAGTGTCAAAGTGTGTGGTGGTGAGTGGCTGAGAATTATATGTGTGTGTGTGTGTGTGTGGGTGGGTGGGAAAAAATGATATGTGTGTGTGGGTAGGTGGGTGAGAGAGAATGTGCGTGTAAGGGAGTGCCAGAGAGTGTGTGTGTATGAGAATGATGTGTGTGTGTGTGTGTGAGTGGGTGGGAGAGAACGATGTGTGTAAGAGAGAGAGAGAGTGTGTGTGTGTGTGTGTGCGTGTAAGTGGGTGGGTGGGTGGGAGAGAATGATGTGTGTAAGAGAGAGAGAGAGAGAGAGAGAGAGAGAGAGAGGGCGGGTGGGTGGATGAGTGGGTGTAGAGTGTGAGGAGGATGAGAGGTATATAGAGAGTGTTGGGTATATTATTATGAAGGGCTGGAGTCTTGGCAGGCAGGGTAAGGAACAACATTATGGTCATCATTGTTTACACTTTACACTCAAGGTCTCACTGATTCATCCTCCACCACCTGTTATCAATATATCACCCATAACATCAATATATAATTATCTTGTATCAGTTGTTGGTGTAGAAACGATAGAGGGGTTTGTATATCTATAAAAGATGCTACTTTTCTCACTCTTTAAGCATATTTATCCCCATTTTTTTTTTTAAAGATTAGCATATAATCATTACAATGAAAATTTTGACTGCTAAAGATGTGAGCTATTTGGAACAATATTAATAAGACTGTCTATCACAGGTGACAACAACAACAACAGCCTGTTAGTAAAATATAATTGGTTTGGTATTTGGTTGTATATTTAGCTTGTTAATTGAAATAGATTTCTTTTAAGTATATAGTCTGAATTGAAGATCTGAGAAATTGCAACCAATTGTACACACACACACACACACACACACACACACACACACACATACACACACACACACACACACACACACACAGGCTGCTATTTCAATAAACCGTTTATTATTATTATTATTATTATTATTTATTATTACACATCACACACACACACACCACACCATATATATACACACACACACCCCTGACTAAACTGCTGACAATAGCCTGACGTATACCACCCCCTTCCTCTACTCAAAAAGCCGAACATGGAATAAAAAGTTGTGCGTCACTGTATGTGTGTGTATATGTATAGTATGTATGTATGTATGTATATGTATGACTCATCAGGCAGACAGACGCACATAAAGGGAACAAGGATAATTATTTCGGTCAGTGCCAATTCCATGCCACCGATTCCTAACTGATGAGTGTCTTGGTAATGGAGGTGATGGATGCATTTTGTCACAATTTTGAGATGGCCTATTGTTGTATACTCTACCTAAAAAGTTGTATATATATATATATACTGTAAAAACTGTTGCTAGTGTCGGAGTATATGCCTGTGTGTCTGGTCGCCTGTTGCATTCTTTCACACACACACACACATACACACACACACACACACACACACACACACACACACACACACACACACACACACACACACACACACACAAACACACACACACACACACATTCTAAAGCAGGGACCACAAAAATAGTACAAGTGCAACTACTTGCTTAATGCACAACGCTGCTCAGAATGAAGACATCAAAGGGAGGGAACACGAAAGAAAAAGAAGGAAAGGGAGGGACAAATGAGGAGAGGAAAGGAGGGACAGTTGAAAAGAGGAAAGGAAGGGAGAACTGAAGAGAGGAAAAGAGGGATAGATGAGAAGAGGAAAGGAGGGGCAGTTGAAGAGAGAATTGAAGAGAGGAAAGTTAGAGACAATAGAAAAGAAGGAAAAGGAGGAAAGAAAGGGACAGTTGAAGAGAGGAAAGGGATCAGTTGGGGTTCGTTCAGGTGTTGAGTCTCTTGCCTGATATAGTGTATCTCCATGATCCAATTTAAGGTCTGTGATTCCTCCAAACTATGCCACGAAACAGATCCCCTATTAGTATCATTGAGAGCATCTTGTTTCCTGGCATAGTTTGGAGGAATCCTAGACCTTCCAATTCACCAACAAGACAAGAAAATCTCCCCTTAAATCCTCTGGGTCAAGGGCCCCCTCAGCTGAGCTACCTTGCCTGCCTGGCCTTGCTACCGTCCCAGCAAGGCGAGGCTCTAATAACTCAAGCGGTGTGTGTGTTGGGAATGTGAGGAACAAAGCCAAACCACAACCCTCCCAACACAACCCCGGCCCGTCCCTCCCTGCAGTATGTGAAAATAAGTACACACCCAACCCAGTCACTCCCTGCATGTGAAAATATGTACTCTACAGTGGTTTCCAAAAATGATCTTGTACAAAATCACCCCCCTCCCTCCCCATTTTGATGTGCCTGTTCAAGTATTATTATTATTATTATTACTATTATTATTTTCTTATTATTATTACTATTATCATCATTTTTATTTATTCTATTATCATTATTATTACTATTATTATTATTATCATTATTATTACTATTATCATCATTAGTATTATTATTACTACATATTTTCCTTATTCTGTGCCATCGACGCAACAAAATGTATATTTTATGTATAGAAAAATATTATGGTCAATTATATTCAGTAGGTAGTAAATTTTATGGTTAATTTTATGGTTTATTCTCAAGGTTAGGAATCCCCAGTGAGTAAGTGAGGAAGGAATGAAGAAATGAAGGGAGGAATGGAGGAAGGGAGGAAGGAATGAATGAATGATGGAATGAATGGAGGAAGGAAGGAAGGAATGAAAGAATGAATGATGGAAAGAATGAACGAAGGAATTAAGAAGGAAATAAGTAAGTAAGGAAAAGAGGAATGGAGGAATGAATGAAGTAAGGAATGAAGTAATGAATAGTGTCCTCTGGCATACTGTATACTGGGGTTTACACAAGAGGTTTAGTTGGGGCTCACAGTATAAGGATGAGTCACATCCATCCTCTCTCTCTCTCTCTCTCTCTCTCTCTCTCTCTCTCTCTCTCTCTCTCATACGATCATAAGGTAACACACACACACACTCTCTCTCTCTCATACGATAACACACACATACATACACTCTCTCTCTCTCTCTCTCTCTCTCTCTCTCTCTCTCTCTCATACGATCCTAAGCTAACTCATACGATCATAAGGTAACACTCTCTCTCTCTCTCTCTCTCTCTCTCTCTCTCTCTCTCTCAGCAAGGGTCTTCCGGCACTCATTTGGCACCAGGGGAATGTTGCACTAATGTACCAGGTGATATTAACAATGCAACAACAACAACGTCACTATAATAAAAATATTCACGGTACAATAACAATACATTAACGAATGACATTTATCTTTATTTTTGTTTTAATCAAGAGTTTTTGGTTATTTTACTTATATTTTTTTTTGTTCAGTCATTGTACACCCTTTCACAAAACTATCTGTTCTATCACGAAAAAGTCACTATATTCGCGAAATATTATTATTATTGTATATATATATATATATATATATATATATATATATATATATATATATATATATATATATATATATATATATATATATATATATATATATATATATATTTTTTTTTTTTTTTTTTTTTTTTTTTAAGTTCGCCATTTGGCGAGAGTGACAACATTAATTAAGGGGAGAATCTTTTTTGTTAGTGAAATGGAAAGCCTCTGATTCCTCCAAACAATGAGAAGAAACAGATCCCCTATTAGTATTACACTCGTGATACATAATTTCTGACCAGAGTGTGAGGAGCAGAAAGCTTCGAATCGCCAGGTATTGTCCATTTCCCCACCCAGTACACCTGTAGAGGCTGAGTTCGAATGCAAGGTAATAAGATATGTGTGGTACAGTCATGGTCAATAGTCCTGCAACACCTTCCAATGAGATGGCTTCGAAAAATGATCCGAAACTATAGCTGTTGGTCTGTGCAATTTTGGTTCATAAAATTAACTGAAATAGCTCGCTTTTATTCACCAGGTTGCAGTACATTAGACCATGACTTTACCTGCACCGTTCGTCTCTGGTCAGGGATTACTTATCACGAGTGTACCTTTGAGGGCGTCTGTTTTCTGATATAGTTAGGAGGAATCAGTACCGGTAGCCTTCCAATTTATCAACAAAATGTAGCCTACAAATGCCTCCACCCTCTGTAGCCTATACTTGAGCCGTGACCTACAAACACTATACAACCCAACCCTTGCCAAAGCACCACAGTTTGTCAGATAAAGAGAAGTTTTTATATAACCATTCCGGACCAGACCGTAAGCTATATATTATTGTGTGTTATATTATGTTTGGCACAGACATTATAATATACAACATAGAATAATATACACTCGATCGTCAAGACACAACATATACGTTAGATATTATCATTATTAGTGTTGTTATTATTATTATTATTATTATTATTATTATTATTAGGCCTATCATTATTATAGCGATTTTCAGACTAGGGTATGGGTAGGTTAATACACAGATTGGGTCTATACATACAATATAAGATGTGTTTTATGGTAAGACTTCACAATACAGTAATACAAACCCACAATTCCATACTCACCCTCAAAGCAGCAAACAACACCACACTTATTAAACAATACTTGACTGCACCGTAAAACATTATTATTACTGTAAGACACAAGTTACCACTATACACACAATGAAGACACTTGAGACGACACTTACACCAATATACAGCCACGTAATCACTCTCTTCCACTAAATTTTCCAATTGAGTGGCAGTGATATCCTCGATCACGTCGGCCTTGGTGCTGACAGCGAGGGTTGGGGTTATCACAAGTAATGCCAGACATATTGCCGTCACCGTCCGAGTCACTAACGAAAGATGCATCGTCGATAATTAAAAACTAAGAGGATTTCTCGCAAACTATGTGTGTGGAGGGCTGAGGAGGGGGAGAGAACCAGGGAGGGCGGAGGTGAGGTCCTGGTGGCACCCAGTGCCTCTCTGGTCTAAAATAGACCCACCAAAGTTGCCCCCGTCAGATGCCCTGCACGCGCCAACACTGCCCACACACACACACACACCTTCCCAGCGGTTTTCGTCCCTTCCGGAATATTTACACTCGGATACACGGAGCAAGGACGCTAAATTTATCGATAACATGTGGTAAAAACCCTAAACCATCACCCGGGAATCCAAACAGGGAAGGAAGGCAGACAGAAGACGAGTCCAATCCTTAGTAACACCGGTGTAACAAGATGGCAAGCGGAAATGATTGTGAAAAGGCCATTGTGCTCGTCTGTAAAGAATAGAGAGGAGAGGCACGGCGAGGATATGGGAATGGTTAGGGAGGGGAAGGGATAGGGGTGATTTATTCATTTCACTATCCCCCCTTGGTGATGCATCCCTCAATCACCACCACCATGGACCAAAATAATCCCCTACATACGGTCAGTGCCAGGCCCGTCAGAGACCCATTCTTATCTGTCCAACCAGGCGCCATTTCCACTCTGTAATCGAGGGACCAAAGAATATTGTAGCAATATCATAAAAAAGAAGTAATGGGTTAGGCCAGTAGTAGACCAGAAGAGCCCTTCCCTTTCCTCTCTTCCACTGCGCCCCTTTTTCCTACTTGCCTGTGCTTAACTCCTGTCCACTTCTCTACTACAAGGTCTTTCTTGCCCAGCATCGTTGTCTTTTTTCCTACTTTACACTCCATTTCGAAGTAGAGGACATCGGGCACGGACACTTTTTAAGGGGAGGTTGAGGGATATCCATTTTTGTCATCAATGCAATGTCGTTTGTACATAGAAATATTTCAAAACCATTTTCCCAGCTGTCTCTCTCTAACACACACATACACATCTGTAGGGGGGGGGGGGGGGGGGGGGATTGCCTGTGGTGATATGGGCAATACTATTAGGGTTTGGGCGCCCCTTTGGACAGTCAGCCTCTCCCTTTCAATTCTTCAGCTGTCTCGCCTCTTTATCACCTTCTCTCTATTCCTACAAGATCTTGAATTGTTGCTAACCTAACTATATCTTTGCCTACCACTACCATGTCTTGCAAAAACCTAACCAAAACATTGACACTTACCTGGCACCTGTGATGAGATGAGTGTGTGCACAGTATTATGTTATTTATTCCTCTTGTTACTCAGAGATATGGTTTTGCAAGGAAAGAATAAGCACCGGTGAAAACTAGGAGGAGATATGTTATTCATTATTTGGAGGCATTTTTCATTTATCTGCAGTTTATATCAGTACTTGGTTTATTATTGGCCATTACACTAAAGACACCTCCAGATAATGAATGTGTTGTTTTATTGTAGAGTACAGTACTAAATATTCCACTGTAGATGTCTTCATGGCTCTACTTTTATTTTTCAATGTACGTGATGATTATAAACATTAGGAATTGATGAGTCTGTGCTTCATACTCAATAATTAAGCCTCTAAGAAGCCTGAAATATATCTTTAGGGTCCTAGAGTTAAGACGAGGAAATCGAGGTACAGTATGGTATCCTCTGTTAAACTCACTCTATTTTCAGCACATAAGTTAGTCGTAACTACTGGACAAACCACGACCCTAATTAAACTCAAAGGATTGTAAAAAACAAGTACAAAAACTGTTTAGTGGTACATTTGTTCAAAGAACCTGGTCCTTGGTTTTACAAAGTAATGTATGCAAACAAACAGGTAAAATAATGGTAAAATCTAATGGTAATGATGACTGGTATGCTTGATTACAAAGACACTACTTAAGGGTTTTCTGTTCATATATTTCATTATCTGGTTACCAGGTACTGTATAATGTAGAGTATTAGCTGTATGGAAGAAAGGTCATTGGCTAGGAATGATAATGACTAATTATGATGGCTAAATTTCATGTACAATCACGGTCAATAATAATCATCCACATATGGGTATCTCAAACAATTTACTGTCTCATGTTTTCACATTCACATATGATGTCATTGTTTTAAGTAGTGTGTAGCTGCTTGAATTAAATCAAAAGATGGTAGTTAACCTATTTATTGGAAAGTTTATCATCTAAGGAACATAGGGAAGCTGTCCAACTCTTACGTGAGTTACCCCTATATGGATGATTATATATGACCGCTACTGTACATATATAAAAAATTGTCAAACTAGCCCAGGACTTTCCTTCCATGTGGTCCTACGAAACATCACAATTGTACAGTCTTCTGTATTCATATTTCTGGCAGAGCATTAGCATTCACTGCCAATATCATAAAGATTAACTTCAACTGGTAAAAGCTTGCTAACCAGAGGTAAACTTACACATCAGCAAATTGGGTGTAGCATAGTGAAGTCAGTTGTAGACTTTTGCTATTTGACAGAAAAAAAAGCTAAGTATAGTTTACTGTTCATATCAGTGGTAATGCATAATAATATACTGTATAATTATGTACATGTATGTACAGTCGTCCCCTACAATTCACAGGGTTTGCAGTTCACCATTTGCTAGTTTTCATATTCACAGATTATTAGGGAGATAATTCTAGGGTATTTTGCACATTTGCATATGTTTTTGGAAATTATTTCAGCATAACTGTTCCTAAAATGCTTTTACTGGTATCTTGGAGGGTTGACGGGCAAAGGGAATACAGCAGTGAAAATAGTTGTTTTGTGGGTTGGGTGTTCACTATTTGTGGATACAGTATTCATTTTTTGTTGTGGGTCTGGCACCTAACCCACATGAACAGCAGAGGTCAACTATAATTCCTTATTCTACTTACAGTATTTATAAACAGTACAAAAAAAACACTGTACTGACCTTAAAACTAATATCACATAGGGAAATTCATGGATTAAGACCACTGATTTGCTGAACATGGAAGAGGTATCATCACACATACCTATACTGCAATATATTTACATTATTGTAAAGCCATTTTTTATTTCACAGGGAATCACTTAAATCCAGAACATTTTCCATACTACTTTACACTCACAACCCGTAATTTCGGTCGACACCGGGTGAATAAGTGGAATTAATAATGCTGTCTTTTGTATTCATTGGTCGAGTACATTAAGATATGCAGTAGGTTACATATGGTAGACATCAGTGTTTGTTAGTAACTATGTGAACAATACTGTACAGTAAACCACTTGTGTTTATTATTAACTACTTTAATACTACAGTAAGCCTGTGTACAAACAGAACAGCTTGCTTTGAAATCCACATACCCATCCTAGTTAGCAGAAATTACATCTCCTGGTTTTACAGTAATGTGCATTGATTTTCTGCAACTTAAATACTAAACTATCTGAAGCTACTTTACTACTCATTTTCTATACAGGTACAACTTTGATGAAGGTGAATTTGTGAACTTTCCTTGATTCCACACATATTTGTCTTTAACACCAACAATTGAGAAAGCATATGTGTGCGAGGAAAGGAAAGTAAAAATTTTCAACATTAATTATATGATATCCATTTTATCCTCATAATATTATCTATGCACTGAATTTATGGAATTTTCAGAGCTCAGAATATGATGTTGCAGCACCAAATGTACAATCCCATATCCTTCGTACATAGACAGTAAACTGCCATTATACTCAGGGTGTTTGGGATCACTTGATATGTGCAGTTTTGGGCAAAAGTTTCTATAAATTTGGATGTAACTTTGGTAAGCATGTCAAGTTCCTTCTAGCATTGAGCTGAATTGGATTTTTTTGATAAAATTTAGCAACAGTTTCTATTGGGTTGCAAGCAGGCTATCCCTTATCAAAGCAAAGCTATCATATGTTAAATATCTGCTTGAGGAACCCTTAACAATGTTTATGGCAACTACAGTACAGTATAACAAAAACCCAAGTTTTTCTGAGTTTCGGATATTAGTGTTTGCTCATGGATTTTCAGCGAAAATATACAGACGTTTATATACTTCATTGCCACAAACTTAATCTTGTTACATTATTGTACTGTGTAATATGAAGGAAGGTGTTAGCTTAAGCTATATGTCAAACATAACAAGTGGTACTACTGTATAATGGAGCTTTTTACTACAGGTGAACCAACATTATGCAATTCTCACAGTAAACTAGTGGAATGTGTTTCATATATTGTGCTACAATGTTGTAATGAAGTTAGGGGCCAATTTATCTTTTATAGGGTACACAGGTACACTTGCAATCTTGACTCAATGGATACTATAAGACAAAAAAAGGCCATTCATTCACCAAGCACCAGCGTTTGATTTTGAAGCTAGAAGTTAAAGGCACCAACTTCTAATAGAATCTACAATATTTCAGTATACTTTACCAAACTGTACGGTACTTTATCACGCACACAAGGACCCTCACTTCACTTTTCGTTCTTTTTCAAAAAAGAACTAATGCTTCTATCACTATATTAGAATTCTTGCATATACGGTAAGGCCAACCCTGTCACTCATTTCACAATATCAAAAGCTTCATTCATAATATTTTTCAAATGACCACATTAGATATCACTCGTATAATAATTTCACTTGCTTTTCTAAAAGTGGTTATCTTCTGGGAGAATTAATGTTTACGAATGGAAAATGAAATGACAATACAGTACTGAATGTTGTATAGGAAATGCCACTCAGAGAAGGGATTTGATCTCATATTGTATTGTACTTGTGGCACAAGATTTTCAACAACAATATCAATAGCCATCTTAAGACTCCCACAGACTGTGTATGGCAGAATAGTTTGTCTAACTAACTTTCCAGCTAAAATACAGTATGTACAATTCCAGGAAAGACATAGGGTCTAGTCCCAGCTCCATCTGTGACATGTCTTCTTCAACAACAATGGGGTATCTGTCAACCTTTGAATAATGGTTAACAATTTTTGAACTTTTCTTTGACTAACTTCACATTATCAAATTCTTAAACCTAGAGAGACTACTGCACTTGGACTAAACAGTCACTGAAAGACCACAACATCACTCGAGGGTTAAGTCCGAGTTACTGCCTCTCTACCACCGACACCTAAGTTATCGTGTGTGTTTCTGAGTAACGCAGCTGTCTTGAGTTCACACCCATCCTCGGCAGCTATCCTACGGGCAGGTGAGGTGTAGCATCTCTCTACTCGCTGAATATCAAGGTTGTTATTGTCTATCAGAGAACTCTCCATGGCTACCTGCTGAGTTAAAGGAAACCACTGTCATCAACTTGTAATATTGGCAGTATTTTTATTTGCTTATATATTATACAGTTGTTTACAGTATGTACCGTCAGACTGTTATAGGATATTCATGAAGAAAATTACCTCCAAATATACTAGGGATAATACTTTCCCTTTTAAAATTTAGAATACTTTTATAATATGTATATAGTTTTACTCACCTGAAATACAAATCTCAACACTGCCACTAATTCCAGCATAAAAAAATACTATAAAAAAACAGCCAAGAGAATACGAACCTTATCACTGTCCTGGGGTGTGACGGAGATGGTCTGATGGGGGAGGTAGCCGTTGTTATGCCGCCGTCCGTTGCTGTTGTGGTGATGGAGGTCTTCAGGAGGCAGGGAGTATGTTGAAGTCTCTCGGTGGATGTGCAGTGATGTGTCCTCATATTTTGTTGACCTTGTGTCATCTGGGGATGCTTGTTTCATTAAGTGGGTTATGTATTTTCTGTTCAGCTTTTGTTATGTCACTGCCATTAAACACAACCAAGACTGTTCTTCTATGGAGTAAACTACAACCTAGCTCCAGTCTTATTCACTCTATTAAAATTACAGTATGTGTACATTTTGCTTGACACAATATGACACAAAAGATAAAACTTTGTACTCTGTTCTGAGAAAACATGAGTTATAATGTTCATTACCCATGACAACACACAATGTAACTTTCCATGAGTGTATTTTTTATACTTGTACAGTACTGGGAAGAATAACTAAAGATGCTGAGCAAAATATTACTAAAGGAAGCTTGTATTTACCTTAGTTGCTTCCCTTTCCTTTTTGATGCATGGAAAAGAAAAAAAAAACTACAGTACTGTATACTAAAATGCATGTCACTGAGCAATTAAATCTTAGCTCATACAGCAAACATTTTACAATTTCTTCTACCAGCAAAGTTGGAGATGGTATGTGTTCTCCCTCTATTTAACTGTCTGCCTGCAATTGAAAATATCTTGAAAAGTTATGAACCAATTTTTATAATATTTCCAAGCAAGAAGTCATTGTCTCTCACCCAAACTTATTCTATCAACTTTTTGCACTTCCTCACTCACATTTACTCACTTCCCAATTTGTTTTCTTTATCTCTCTTTACAATTCCTCTAATAATTACTTACTCATATGCCTATTTTCTTCCACTTTCTCTCTGTATCTCTTTACACACAGGATCACTCACCATCAGCGTGGGTATGTCTACAGGAGTACACAGCAGCCGAGACCACCACAATGAGCAGCAGGAGGCCCAGTGCTGCCCCGAGGATAATGTACAGCTGTAGGTTGGACACACTTGCTTCACCACCTCCTCCAGTCCTCACCACCGCTGTCGTCAGGTCATCACTGTTATCAACCTCCACCTCCGTACCATTCACACCCGGACCTTGAGTAGTGCTGCTGCTTGATGAACCTGTTGTTTGATGTAATGTTTTAAGTGATTAAAGGGATGTATTGTATTCCTAGTCAAATATGAGAGACTTACAGACTACCTCTGTAGGAATCACTCGACATGTTGATGATAAAAAATTGGTCTTATTCCAACTCTTGTAATTATAAAGTACTGTACTGTACTAACAAACTATTAAAATAGTTAGAGAATTTTTTGTTGGAAAAGGAGTACTGATGATGATGACTATTTAAATAATTTAGGAGTCAATGTATGTATGGACTCAACATGACTTGAAACTCACCAGCAACAATCAACTTGTACACAGGTGAGAAATCGGAAGCGCCTGCCAGATTGAATACTCTTATTTTAAAGTCATATGAGACATTGGCTTTTAGATGGTTGATGACAAAACTTCTAATTTCTGGCTGCAGAACTGTGACCTGAAATAAAAAAATATATATTTTATGCAAGATTGAGAATGTCTGTACTAAAGGAAAAGTATGACAAATACATTGTGTATGCATATAAATAATCTATACACTTTGTAGAACACCGTATATTTAAAGACACTCCAAACTGACACATTTATTTGATAATTTAATTGAAATAATAAAACATATCCTAATATGACTGCAAATAAATATACGGCTAGTTTTACTCTCCTGAATTATTAAAGAATGGCTGTGAATGTGAACATATTCTTTTTGCTAGATGTACAGTCCACTGACCTTGGTGTAGTCTGTGGCCATGGCTGCCTCACGGTAGTTAATGAAGAACCCCTCAATGGACACCCCTGGGGGAGGCTGGTACTGCCAGGTGAGGGAGACGGTAGTGGGGCCAAGGGGTACAAGGTTGGTGATGGTGGGTGGGGAGATGGGGCGCTGCAAGTGTTTTGAGGCTTCCAGGAGGAAACGTCGGGAGGTGGGGCCAGGCTTGTTGTCATGGTTTGTGTACACAGCAGCCATCCGGAACCTATAGCATCAAGGAGGGTGGGGACAATAACTTTACTATTCAAGCCTAGTCTAGTCCAGCAGTCTATATTGTAGTACAGTATGGGGGAATCAAATGCCTTTAATTCATTAATATTTTATACACAATGCCCATCTAACTGCTTGTCAGAGTACTCTATCTAAAGCCTTCTCTAAATCCACACACATATATAATACGATAACAATCCCTTTTCTCTATATTCTCCTGCATCTCCCTCATAGTAAATAATGCATCTATAGTTGACCTCTCAGCTACAAACCCAAATTAACAGCTGTCTGTCTACCTGTATGTGCGTCCAGTCAGGAGTCCTGTCACCTCGAAGCTGTGAATGTGCGGTGGGATGTCCTCGTCCACGGTCATCCACTGACTCCGACGGTTGCCACGTTTACCTAACATTTTGTACTGGATCTGCAAAATACAACACAAAGTTATGTATGGCTCTGGTAACCTAAAAATAGGGTATACATTAGAGAATTGCCATCATCCTGATTCCAAAAAATATATATATATATGCTTCTCACATAATGGTAAAGATGTGTCAAACTTTAGCAATGACAATCAAATTTGCCTGAGGACAGACCTTGTAGAACATAATCGGGAGGCTGCCATCCTCAGAACCCTCCCATGTTACCATGATGGACTCATCAGACACTTTGGCCAGCCTAGGCTTGGACGGGGGCACCATGCGACCTGAGAGGGGAACACACGATTACAAAAGGAATGTTGAACGTGTGAAGATTAGGTTTTCTCTCAATTCCTGTGTTCAATAAGGTATAATGTTGATGGCAACTGATGGATACAGATCTCTCAAAACTGTGGCAGGAAATACAGTATACAGTATTCTGTTGCTTTAAAATTTTCCCCACTAGAACTAACCTTTCTTTTTCCTATTTTTCTTGCCACCTCCATCTGACAAACTAATTTTTTCTTCCCCTTCTCGATTGACTTTTCTCCTCCTGCCTGCCATTCCTCCCCCTCTGCGTCCTCCCCTTCCATTCCCTCCCGGTTTTCTTCTTTCTGTTACACCTCCTGCAGCTCCTCTCCCTTGTCCACCTTCCACCTGCTGTCCACCATTCCTTCGCCTGTTGTCTGCTGGCTCACTCTCTGATAACACCAACAGAGAAGGATACATAAACTCATTAGTGATAGGTGACTCCTTTTGTGCAACATGTTTACTTAAATTATGCTGAACTGCATTGTACATTCATATTATTTATTATCAGTGTATTTACAACTTTAACTAACCTGGGTTGTGGTGATGAGTTGCATTTGGAGAAACAGTCACAGTGCGAGGAACAACACTAATCATGGCAAGCTGTTGTACTGTTCCCTGTTGGTTGTGGACAAAACACTGGAAGATCCCTGCGTGTTCCTTCTGCACCGTGGCAATGGTCAGCCCGTCTTCTGTTGAGAAACAAAATGTTAATATTTGCCACATTTTTCCATAACATAGAGGTCCTTATTTGGGCCCAGGCCAAGTGGGTGAAATGTCCCAGAATGAACCATCATAATTCATATGCCATATATACCAGTACAGTATATATATTGGCACTGTACCCTCTACAGGAATAGCTAATATATATCAAAATTATTATTAATCTTACATTAATATGATTTTCCTTATCATCATTGCTATAACTAATACTTATTATTATTATTATTACTATTACTACTATTCTTGTTCGTATGTCAATGGTTAAGTCTCAGGCCGCACCAGTGATGAGGATGTTGCCATCATTGCGCACCAGACGACCATTGAACACCCACATGATCTTGGGTGGAGGGTGGCCCTGGGCACGGCAAATGAGGGCAGCCCTGCTACCTTCCTCCACAGATGCAGATGACGGACCTTCTACCAGCTGTGGCGGGTCTGGAGGAAAACACCACAGAAACATAAAGATAGACAAAAAATGGAATCTTCAAAGCAATAGCTTGGTAAAGCTTACATTACAAAAAATTAATGTACTTACAAGTACATTATTGCAAGTGATTTTCATCAAGTACAATGTCATACGGTACTTTTAAATTTCTTATCCACAGTGTTATCCTTTTCGACATATTTCTCAACAATTCAACTGTGTGAACATCTCAACAATACAGCTGGAAATATATAGCAATCACATGATTAATAAGGATGTTATACTTTCACCTAGTACTGTACTGTACTTTTTATCTCATCAAATGACCTATAATTTTGTTGAAAAATAAAGGATGACTGAATTTGACCAAAGTCTGCATAATAAAGTCCTCACATAACACCCACTTAAGTATTCTTACCCAGTACTTCCAATGCCACATCCAGTATGCTCTCTGCCGCTCCTACTCCATTCTCTGCATGACACAGGTACGTTCCCTCATCCTCAACTGCCACACCCACAATGCTCAGTGACCCTTCAGCCAGCTGGACACTTGAGGAAGGCAACACTCCACCATACTTACTCCATCGTATACGAGGCTCAGGACGGCCGGTGGCGAGGCACAACAGAGTTACATTGGCCCCTGAGAAAGATAGAGATAAGTGAGCATTCTTAACGATGTACAGTATTTATAACACTATCTATCTATCTATAGCTCTGACGCCTCGTTCCCTCCGGGAACTCCCCCCAAGGGGGTGGCCACGGCAGAAAATTCTCCAGTCTTCCCTGTTCAAACACTCCCTCCTCACTCGGTCCAGCCCTCCCCTCCCCGTCATGTTTCTCTCCTTTACATACTCTTCCACTCTGTTCTGCCATCAATAACACATAACATATTTATCTGACTACCATATTTACATTTTTATTTAGCGGCCCAGGAGAATAGTTATTGGTGGAACTGATATTGGTTTACAAATTGTTCAATAGAGGAGAGCACAATCACTGAGAGAACAGCAGACGCCGTAGTTTGTAATAATGTCCTTATTCAGTACCAAAATTTATTTTGTACACTATTCCCTTCCAATAAATGTATCTCAATGTATGTACAATCAAGATGTGCACTGGTCAGTTAAATACTTTTACACATGAACTGATTCACTTTATATGTTGTGGTGTTATTACCTTTGTTGTAGGAAGTACTATGTAGTCTTGGGTTTCTCTTCAATTGTTTGTATCTCTTTTGTTTGTTGTTGTATTCCTACCATTCTCTCTCTATCCATCTGTTGTTATTTCTCCCTCTTTCTCTTTCTATCCATCTGTTGTAATTTATTCTCTTTCTCTCCACTCTCACACATACACAAAAACAGGTCCCTCATTCTTACAAATACAGTATCTTGACTATCCCCCTTCCATCACTGCACCCTAATTTTCATTCCTACATCACTATCTCTCCTGACCCTTACCACCCACCCACCTCTTCTTCCACTCATCTTCCTTCCTCTCTCATCCCATTCCTTTCCTTCTCTCCACTGTCATCTACTTTTTTTCTTTTTCTAATTAATTTCCCTACTGACTCGTCATATAAAACTGCCTCTCCGGTTTTTTTGGTCTCTTTTCTAACTTTCTTACTCCTTGTCACCGCTCACTTTCTTACCACTCTTCTTAATTTCCTTTCCTTCTCCTTTATCTCTAAAATTTCACTCCTATCTCATCCCTACTTGATAAACTGTATACTAATTCCCCCTCTCTCCTCCCCCACCCTACTACCTTCAGTCTCTTTCTCTCCCTCCTCCTTGCCTCCACACCCAAATTATACCTTATTCTCTCCTCTCTCCCTCAAACCTGCCCTCCTCCCCTTTCCTACCTTCTTCTCTCTTTGTTTGTTTATTTCCTATCCTACCTTCCTTTCTTCACTACTATTTCTTTATTCCATTACCTCCTTGTCTCTATTTCCCCTATACATACTACCCTCCATTCTTCTCAATCCCTCCAACTTTTGACCTCTCCTCCTCTTCCTCAACTGACCTTTCCTGACCTTTACCCACAACAATTACCCTCCCCCTTTCACTGCTCCCTTCCCCCTCTTCCCTCCCTACCCTATATTTTCCTAAACCCTTTCTCTCTCTCCCATCCAATTACCAGACCCTTCTCTCCCTCTCTCTACCTCTCCATTTATGTGTACTTCCTCTACCCATTTTAAATTCTCCCACATTTTATTCCCCTTTCCCTCATTAAATATCTCTTCTTTCCCTTTAAATCTCCCACTCATTTTCTATTTCCCACCTTCCCCCTGCTAATTTCCTTCCTTTAACCCACTTTCCCACCCCCACCCCTTCCCTGACCTTCCTCTCTCCTTAACTCCCTCTTCACCCCCTGACCTCCCTTCTCACCCCTAACCTTTTGGGCTTAAGGGGAACTGGGGGATACCAATTCCTACAAACACCAAAGGAATCCAACCACCCAATTATACGTCGTAGCATGTTTTGTAGCACAGCTTGGAGGAGTCATCAGTAACTTCTTACCCTTATATTAACTCTCGTACACCCTAAAAGAACTTGCTACCAAACTGGAAAACCCATTATAAGACGATTTTATTTACCTGCCAATAAAATAATAATGAACAAGAGTGGGTAAATCTTCTTCTTCTTCTTTTTCTCCTTCTACTACTACTACTACTACTACTACTACCAATCTTGATACATCATCATCAACATTCTCCACCTCTTGATCAATTGTTCCTCCTACTTTTCCTCCTCTTAAACACCCCCTCTTTTCTACTCTTCTTCCTCTTCCTCCTCTTGAACATGCTCTTCCACCTCTTGAACACTCTTCCTTCCTACTTTTCCTCCTCCTCTTCTTGACCCTCTAGTGTGGAGTCGAGTCAGGTGAACTCAAGGGAGGTCAGACATTACATGAGTCTCCCCACACCTGTCATTTTCCTCTCCTCCCACCCATCCCCCTCACCAAGCTCTCTCTCTCTCTCTCTCTCTCTCTCTCTCTCTCTCTCTCTCTCTCTCTCTCTCTCTCTCTCTCTCTCTCTCTCTCTTACTTCGAGATGGAGACTAAATAAAAAGAAAATACAATGAAAGACGTAAACATAAAGAAAAATAGAACTGAAAGAGAGAAAGAAAGTACGCCTAAAAAAATTATATTCACACGGAAGTGAAAGTTGAAAAACGGAAGGAAATAGAAAGTAGCCAATAAAAATGAAGTAAATAAGAAAGAAGGGAAGGAAGGAAGATGAAAAAAATGCAAAAAAAGAGTGAAGTAGAAAAACATGACAGGAAATATGATGGTATGTGAAGATGAAAACAACACAAAAATGAATTACAGTAAGAGGGAAAAAAGGCAACGAAAAATGAAAAAAAAAAGAAACTTAGAATAAAAATTGAAGAAAATGGGTATAATGGAAGTTAGAATAAAAATGGAAGATAATGGGTATAATGAAAGTTAGAAGAAAAATGGTACAGTATTCTCGAAACTAAAAGAATATGGAATAATGGAAGTTAGAAGATAAATGAAAGAAGGGAAGTTAGAAGAAAATGAACTAAGGACTAAACAGTGGATATCCAAGGTCCTCCTGTTAGACAAATAAGGAGTGTAGAGTTTTGTGAGGCCTTCCACCCTGCCTCACTCACTCACTCCACTACCTCCTCCTCCTCCTCTCCTCCACCGTCAAGTTCCTGCTACTCCACACTAACTTTCATCCTTACTTAATTCTTCCTCGCTCCACACTACATTGTACATTTATTTTTCCTTGTCTTCCACATTGCACACTACTCTTTTTCATCCTGACACTATACTCCACTCCACACCACATCACACTTTCTCACCCTAACTCCACACCACACTTACTCACCCTAACTCCACACCACACCACACTTACTCACCTCCACACCACACTTTCTCACACTACTTCCACATTCCCTTCAACATCCACACATCCCTTACACAACCACTACCACCACCACAACCAACCAACCAACTTACTCTGAACCACACCCACATCAACATCGACCTTCTGCCTCCACCATCACAGACCATAATAATGAGTGAGGCCAGCATTAAGAGCTAACATGAGGAGGTATAATTGTACATCATTACCTGCCATACGTCCACTCTAGTACCCAGCCAGCCTCACCCAACCTCAAATTCAAGTACCCTTTTCTCAAACTAACTTTTTTTTCCTCTCTCTCTCTCTCTCTCTCTCTCTCTCTCTCTCTCTCTCTCTCTGTAAATTTCGTGTCTAGCCTCGAACTCGTGGTACCTTTCTGCTTTCTGTATTTTGTTTCTTTTCTTTAATGCTTCCTCTAAATTTCGTGTCTAGCCTCGAACTTGTGGTACCTTTTTGCTTTGTGTGTGTGTGTGTGTGTGTGTGTGTGTGTGTGTGTTTCCTGCTGGATCTTTCGTGTATTTTGTTAATATTCTTTGTGTTTCTCTTGTTTATTTCCTTCTCAAATATTTGTTTTCGCGTCTCCGTCGCCTGTATACTTTTTTGTCTGTCTCTCCTTCGTTTGTTTTCCGAGTTCATCCCTCATCTTTGTCGTGTCTCTCCTCTTTCTTGCAATTCTTTTACTTGTCCCTTACATATTTCTTTCTCAGTTCCATTCTCCTCAGACCTTTTGTTTCTTTTACAGATATATATTTTTTTTTCACAATTGTCTGTCCTCGTCTCTCTGTCTTCCTACATACAATTCAGCCTGACCTGCCTAATCTAAAATACAAAAATCTAACCCAACCTATACCACCTGTCTAATCTAACATACACAAAATTAACCCAACCTAATAAAAAAAAAAAAAAAAAAAAATCTAACCTAAACAAAAACCAAGCCCGAGTTACAACGAGTCTCTTTTATCACCTGTAGTGGCCGTGTGAACAGTCCTGAGGGTGACAAAACTCGGTTGCTGGGAGGTGGAATGTTGTCCTCTCGGTATCACCTTCACTGATGTATTGCCGAGCCGCCTCACAGTCCTCCCCAGTACTCTGTTGTAGGCGCTGCAGCTGTACACACCGCCTGCCCACGCACCCACGCCCACTATCACCAAGTCTCCGTGGGGCGTGAGGCGGTATGCTGTGGGTGGGAGAGAGTGTTGTGTTTTAGTAGAATGAGAGGGAGAGTGTTGTGTTGATATGGGTGGGAGGGAGAGTAATGTGTTGATATGGGTGGGAGGGAGAGTGTTGTGTTGTAGAGGGAGAGGGAGCTGTTGGTGTGGATGGGAGTTATGAGGCGGTGAGGGAGTGAGTGTTTGGTTGATACTACAGTTGGTGTGTAGGGAGAACAAATGCATCTACAAATAAATAAATTTCATCTGTGTATAGCGTACCAACTCATCAACAACAACAACTACAGAACACTAATCATTTACAGTAGGTATTCTAGTTACCTGTGTTAGTGTCGAGGTCAATAGGTCGACCATCCTTGTAGAAAGTGAGGTCAGCGTCTGGCACCGAGGAAGGCAGTCCACACTCCACCCTGGCAGCCCTCCCTTCCTCCACCTCTACCTCCACCCCCACCTCGTCCTCCTCAGGGAAGGGCTTCAGTAGGGCAGCACGTAGACGCCCAGGGAGTGACGTCAGGGCGATGGCACCGAACCACGCCACACACTTTAATTAAGGGGAGAGTATAATAAGATAGTGTTGGTGAATCTCAGGCAGTTCATTCCTCCATGCAAACTATTCAAAGCAACGAGACATCATGACCTATACCAACCTAACAAGTCAATCCCATTAAATGACCCATTCCAACCTAAAAAGCTAATTTTAACCTATCAAACCAATCCCATCCAACCAGATTTGACCTTGACTGACCTGATACAACCCAAGCTGGTGTTTATACTGGGCCTCCTTCTGTGCCAAGTTGACCACCAGTTCACTCCCGCCCTCCACCTCCGTCACGTGGAAGGGGGCCAGGAGGGAGGGGGTGGCGGCTTGGGAGGAGTCATCAGGAGGGGTGGAGGCCAAGAGGAAGTGATGGTTGTACTGCCATGAGATTTTGTCTGCTGTGATGTTCGTGGCACAGGGAAGGTGGACGGGAGAGCCGGGTACACCAACAACCTCCCACTCAGGCCACCTCGTGAATCCAACGCTGAACTCAACTGTGTAAGGGACGAGAAGGGAGGGTTACAGACATGAAATAAATCCACTTATAGAACCCCATCCTCAACTTAACTGTATAGATGACGAGAAGGGTTACAAACATGAAATCCACTTTTAGGATAATCCACTCTGTAAGGGTAAGGATAAGGGAGGGTTAAAATCGTGACATACATCCAATTTTAGAACTCCATTTTCCACTCCATTATACCAGAATGAGGAAAAGGGAGGATTAAAAATATCATGAAAGAGATTCACTTTTTAGAACCCCACTTTACCGGGGAGGAAGAATGCTCGTTGTCCTATCTCTCTATCACTATCTCTATGACTATATCTCTCTATCACTATCTCCCTCGTCCTACAGGGTCTTCCAGGAGAGGCTAGGCTAGGCTAGAGAGGTCGTCTTTCATCTTCAAAACAATCACACAAAGCTTTAAGGGGATAGTACACTTTTGGTAAGTATAATGGAGCGCCTTGATTCCTCTAAAGTATGCCAGGAAACAGGATCAGATTGATAAAAATAATGGTAGCCTGTTGCTTGGAAAAGTTTGTAGGAATCAGTCAGTTGCTCCAGATTTGCCAACACTACTTCCCCCTTAAAAATGTTTGCTTCATCCTCAGGTTATTCTTACGTTTCGTCCGTCATCCACCCTAGCTGTTTTCTACTGACATTTTGAGACACTTATAAAGATGAAATAAATTAAAAGTCACCCAGGAATGGAGAATGAAAGATGGAAGAGGAATGAGAGAGGCGTTAATGTGTGCAGTCCATTACCAACACCCCAGAGAGACACAACAGGTGAAGGAAGGAGGAAAACCCGTCAGAGGAAGTGTCAGACTCAGGTGAAAGACCATGAATATTTATCAAGGTTTAAGTCACAACAATAACAACAACAATAATGGAATAATTTTTAGACAATGGTTGAGGTGTATCTCTACCACCACCTCTGACAACACTACCACCACTATCATCATTACTACTACTATTATACTACTACTACTACAACTACTATAACTACCACTATATACCTCTAACTTTACTACCACTACCATCAACGCTTATACTACCATCTCTGCCACCACCACCACCACCACCACCACCACTACTACTACTACTATTACTTCCACTACTACCAACACTATTGCAGGTGGTAGCAGCAGAGGCACCATCAGTTGTTCCAGGCTGAGAGGACCGGTCTAGTGGGGTGGTTGGATGGTTTATGGTGATGGTGGTAGTTCTGGGTGTGGTATTCGTGTGGTAGAGGTAGTTATTGTATTAGCTATGTTATAGTTGTAGAGAATGTCAATGTAGTTATAGTAGTAGTAGTTATAGTGGTTATTATAAGATTAGACTCTTTTTATTTATCTATCTTTATTCATTAGTCTACTCTCTCACATATACACACACACACACACTCTCTCTCTCTCTCTGACCCACGACTCTCACACTTAACACAATACTGTCTGGCCTACTCTTTATGCCTCGTTTAAATCTCCATAAGTATACAGTACAAGCAGGACACACAGCTGACACGACAACAACACCACTACCATCACGACAACACCAATCACCACCACCACCACCACAACACAACCATATCACAACACCACCACACCAACACCAAAATATCGTCACATACCAACACCACCCCAATCTCACCACCACCAACACCACCAATACATAAATTATATCAGCCACCACCACCTGCCACATATGCTCTTCCTTAACTCCTTTCTTCTCCTCTCTTCCTATATTCCTTCTCTACCTCCTTGCTTCCTAGCTTCCTTCCTTTCCTCCTACTCCTCCTTGGTTCCTTCCTTTCCTACTCTCTTCCTTAATTCCTTCCCTTACCTCCTTTCTTCCTATATTCCTACCTTCCTCCTCTCTTCAGTCAATTCCTTCCCTTCCTCCACTCTTCCTATATTCCTTCTCTACCTCCACTCTTCCTAAATTCCTTCCATTCCTCTCTCTTCCTTTATTCCTTCCCTTCCTCCTCTCTTCCTTCCTTCCTTCCTTTCCTCCTCCTCCTCCTGCTCTCCCTGCACTAAGGCGTCTAAGAGCAGGAAGGTTACAAGCCAAGATAGGATCAGGGGGTCGGGTATTACAAGCAGTGGAGGGGAGGGCCCATCACAACCTGCCTGCATTACAACCTGTCAGGAAGAGAGAGAGAGAGAGAGAGAGAGAGAGAGAGAGAGAGAGAGAGAGAGAGAGAGGGGGGTGGGGTGGAGAAAGAGGTCCTACTTAGGGTAAATCTCTCTCTCTCTCTCTCTCATCTCTCTCTCTCTCGTCTCTCTCTCTCTCTCTCCTCTCTCTCTCTCTCTCTCTCTCTCACCGACCTTTACTTTTAATTCTTCACGCCACTCACGAGTCCACCCTGACTAACCAACATTTTCCTGACTGACGGTACTACCAAGCACGCTACTTATGTTCAAACACCACTTTCGTAAAAAAAGTATAAAAAATCATTATAATAAAATGAAAATACTACTACTACTACTACTACTACTACCACACCACCACCACCACCACTACTACTACTACTACTACTACTACTACTATTACTACTACTACTACTACTACCACCAACACTAGTACTACTAATATTAATAGTATATATGAATAAAAATAAAACTTTTTTTTTTTTCGGGCTCTTTTTTTACGATTTTAATAATTTTAGTGGATATTCTTCCCTTGGTGAATTGAAAATTTTCATTCATTCAAATTGTGCCACAAAACAAGGTCTATTTTGAGTGACCCTGTCTGTCCCATGCGTGATAGATTTTGGAGGAATCAGAAGAGCCATCAACAAATTATTCCCTTAAGGAGGTGGTACTCTTTTGCTACATTATATGCCTTGATTCCTCCAAAGTATACTAGTAAACAGGACCAGATGAACAAAAACAATGGTGGCCTGTTGTTTGGAATAGTTAAGAGGAATCAGTTACTCCAGATTTACCAACAGTGCACTAACTTACTCCCTTAATTAAGGACCCTGTGATTGTGTATGAGAATGGAGGCTTCTGATTCCTCCTGACTATGCCACGATACATACTCCTTTCCTATAGGTGCTGTTTCGGGGCAATATTTGAAGGAATCATTTTTACCTCAACCATTTTCTCTTGTTGGTGAATTGGAAGGTCTCTGATTCCTCCTAACTATGTCACCAAACACAGCCCCTCTTAGTACTACCAATATTGAGGGTATCTGTTTTCTAGTATAGTTAGAGAGGAACCAGTAGCCTTCAATTTAGCAACAAGAGAATCTCCACTTAATGGTGTTCTCTCTCTTACCTGAGTTGACCACCTTCAGCGTCGTCAGTAGAAGGAGACGCAGCAGAAGGGTAGACGACGATGAGGAGGAGGGCAATGACGGTGGTGGTGTGGACAAGGAGACAACACAGGAAGACGTGGGTTGGTCTCTCTCTCTCTCTCTCTCTCTTCTCTCTCTCTCTCTCTCTCTCTCTCTCTCTCTCTCTCTCTCTCTCTCTCTTCTCTCTCTCTCTCTCTCTCTCTCTCCTCCTTTAAAGTATCTGTGTGGGAGAAAATAATATATATATATATAATACAATGCAAATTCTATATATTACAAACAATGTATGACTGGAACGTATATTAATTAAGGAAGAGAGGAAGGCTAAGGAAGGATGGAAGAATTGGAGAAGGAATAGATTGAATGGGGAAAATAGAGAATGAATAGGAAAAAATGAGAAAGAATGGAAGAAAATGAAAGACAATGAGAAAGAATGTGAGAAAATGCGAAAGAATGAAAGACAATGCAAAAGGATGGAAGAAAATGAGAATGAGGTAAATGAAGAGAGAGAGAGAGAGAGAGAGAGAGAGAGAGAGAGAGAGAGAGAGAGAGAGAGAGAGAGAGAGAGAGAGAGAGAGGAGGACATGCAAGCAGGTACACAGTTAGATAGGCAGGCTGATAGGCAGGCAAGCAGGACAGGCAGGCAGACAGACAGACAAGTAAGCTAAAGGAAGGAGGGAGGGGAGGAGAAGGCGTGCATGTAGCAGTGAAGGAAAGAGAAAAAAAAGGAAAGACGAAAAAAAGGAAAGAGAAAAAGAAAGATTAGTGAAGAAAAGAGAAAAAAAAAGGAAAAGAGGAAAAAAAAGGAAAGAAGAAAGAAAAGGAAAGAGGAAATAAAAGGAAAGAAGAATAAAAGGAAAGAGAGAATTTCAGTGGGGAGGAGGAGGAGGATTGAAAGGTATAATGACACGAGAAAAAGAAAGAAAGATTAGAGAAGAGAAGAAAAAAATAAAAAGATGGTCAGGTTAGTGAAAAAGGGAGAGAAAAAAATATGAGAGAATTAGTGAAGGAAGAAATGAACGAATAATAGAAAAGAGAAAGGTAGGAAGGAAGGATTGGGAATATGAAGAGGGAAAGAAGATACGAAGAGTGAATGAAGAGAAGAGAGAAATGGGGAAAGATATAAAGGAAAAATATTAGGACAGAATTGACGCAGGAAAATAAAGAAGTATTAGAGGGGAATGTCAGCTGAGAGAGAGAGAGAGAGAGAGAGAGAGAGGAGAGAGAGAGAGAGAGAGAGAGAGAGAGAGAGAGAGAGAGAGAGAGAGAGAGAGAGAGACGTGTGTATTAAATTTACACACTGATTATTTGCATCACTCCCTAACCGTTTAAAGGCTTACCTAACCTCACTCTCACTCTCACTCTCTCTCTCTCTCTCTCTCAAAATACGTTCCTGACCCTCTCCTCTCTCCTCTAATCTCTCATTCTCCCTCTTCCAATCTTCTACGTTCCTATACCTACTCCTCTCCTTCCTCTCTCTCTCTCTCTCCCCCTCTCTCTCACCTAACCTAGCCCCTCTCCTCTCTCTCTCACCTAACCTACCCTCTCTCCTCCTCCTCTCCCTCCCTCTCCCTCTCTCTCTCACCTAACCTATCCCCTCTCCTCCTCCTCTCTCTCCCTCTCCTCTCCCCGGAATGGACGGCGTGTGAGAGTGTACGAAAGCCTCCCAAACATTCTCGCCATCTTCAACGGACCCATGCAAGCCAAGGTGGACCGATTCTGACGCGGGCGAACAGGTAGAGGTAATGTTTTCAAGTGGCGGGAGAAGACGGCTCAGGCAACCACCTCGGCTCTGACGGCTCTATACACGGTGAGAGAGAGAGAGAGAGAGAGAGAGAGAGAGAGAGAGAGAGAGAGAGAGAGAGAGAGAGAGAGAGAGAGAGAGAGAGAGAGAGAGAGAGAGAGACTGACAAACATATCGTCACTCCCATACACATATCTCCATCAACAATTTATCCTGCCATCAATAACATCAACACCACTATTAAACACACACACACACACATACCGAGAAAGAAGGTACACACACACACACCGTCGGAGAAGATACATACATACACTCACACACACATACACACAATGAGAGAAGGTACACACACACACACATACCGAGAGAGAAGGTACACACACATAAACACCGTCGGAGAAGATACACACATACACTCACACACCGAGAACGTACACACACACACATGCCGAGAAAGATACACACACATACACTCACACACCGAGAACGTAC
Organism: Petrolisthes manimaculis; assembly: GCA_034508575.1. Lineage (NCBI taxonomy): Eukaryota > Metazoa > Arthropoda > Malacostraca > Decapoda > Porcellanidae > Petrolisthes > Petrolisthes manimaculis. The sequence goes on along the minus strand of JAWZYT010003626.1, from coordinate 1,219 downwards.
ACACACACACACACACACACACATACCGAGAAAGATACACACATACACACACACAACCCACAGCAACAAGTAATAATAAGTCTGCCAGGAAACAGGACCAGATTAACAAATATATTGGTGCCCTGTCTGTTGCTTCAAAGATGTATAACCATCACACTGAACTATCCCCTAAAAAAAAAAGGACAGAATAATATTGGCGAAATTGGAGCAACCTATATTCCCTCAAAACTATTCCAAACAAAAGCCCACCATTAGTTTCGTTCAGGTTCTGTTTGGTTCCGTTTCTTGGAGGAATAGTTTGGAGGAATCAGTAGACCTTCCAATTCATCCCCAACCAAAAAAAAAAAAAAAAAAGAAAGTCTCTCCTAATAATTAAATATACTAAAGTTTCGACACATCCAAAACATATGACACAAATTATCTGATGGCTATGTATGTATGTATGTGCAGCGTCACACGAAGGAAAGAAGGACACACAAGGAATAAAATAATAACATGTTGCTTTTGTTTACATTCTGGCCAAGTCGTTCGTTCGTTCATACAGACAAACCGAATTAGTAGCTAAGATTTGTACCCTCGTTAATTTATTTATTTATTTATTTATTTATTTATTCTCTAATTGTTTTTGTGTTGTTGTTGTTATTATTATATATTTTTTTTTTTTTTTTTTTTTTTAACTCTGCACTGTCCTTGCTTCATGTCTGCTTAAGCTGTACGCGCAACTTGTGTGTGTGTGTGTGTGTGTGTAGGAGGAGGAGCCTGGTAGCGAAGTGTAGGCGGTCAAATCATTAAAGCAAGAGGGTGTGTGTGTATCTATCTCTTCACACACGAGAGAGAGAGAGAGAGAGAGAATGTGGAAGCGAGTAGAATACATATCTCTCTCCCTCTCCCTCTCTCTCTTTCTCACACACACACACACCAACCGGCCAACAATAATTAAAGGTTTACACAGACGGGAAGAGACGAAATAAAATCGAAACGAACCATCTGAAACACCAACCAACCAACCCTCACCACCAACATCCACATTAATGATCACTTCACACACACACACCACAAATATTCACTCACTCACTAAAGCACCAACCAATAGCTTTACTTTATTATTATATTTATTATTATTATAAGTAGAGGTAGTAGTAGTAGTAGTTGTAGTAGTGGTGGTGGTAGTAGGGTAGTAGTAAGAGTAGTAGTTGTAGTAGTAGTAGTAGTAGTAGTA
>JAWZYT010003625.1:0-57500 GCA_034508575.1 Petrolisthes manimaculis | reverse complement strand
CACTGAACTACAGAAACGTTTTGTAACTTACTACGGATGTATGCAGTATAATACATTACCTCAAGGTCTAAAAGAAACACAAAACAAAGATACATTTAAAATTAAGTTGAAAAAGGCACTTGTAGGAGACTATTAAGTGTAAATGATGCTACTTTGTGTATATCAATACTAATGTATGTAATTGTAAATGTACAAGGGAGTAAATAATCAGATCATTTATTGAGCAAATTTACATGTTTCATATTATAATGTATGAGTATTTTAATTTAGCATAATGAAGTTACAGTGAACTTTGATTAATTAATGCTAAGGACAGTTAATACATATAAAAATATTAATTTCAGGGGCCTGTAAAAATGTTATCATTAACGGGCTCTGCCAAGCTGTATATGTTTATGTATCTACCAAAACAATGTAACACCTATGGCAATAAATGTTTTGAATTTGAAAAAATGTTTTGAATTTGAAAAAAATTTGAATTTGGAGAAGGGGTTGGGGGAAGAGGAAGGAGAGAGGGAGGGAGAGAGATGGAGGGAGAAGGGGTTGGGGGAAGAGGAAAGGGGAGAGGGAAGGAGAGAGATGGAGGGAGAAGGGGTTGAAGGAAGAGGAAGGGAGGCACAATGGCTCATCACGACCGAGAAATTTAATAGTTCCAATGATCAAGGCTTGGGAAGGTGGGACAGACAGACAGACAGACAGACAGAGAAACAGACACATCTAAACATACACCGACCAACAGACAGATAAACAGAAAGACAGACTGGCAGACAACTAAATACATACATACATACAGACAGACAAACAGACAGACAGAGAGACATACAGAGAGAGAGAGAGAGAGAGAGAGAGAGAGAGAGAGAGAGAGAGAGAGAGAGAGAGAGAGAGAGAGAGAGAGAGAGAGAGAGAGAGAGAGAGAGAGAGAGAGAGAGAGAGAGAGAGAGAGAGAGAGAGTGAGAAGTAAAGACGAAGGAGATGAGAAAACAAGGACGAAGAGATAATAAAGACACTGGATGATTGGATAGAGAAAGGGTGAAGCAGAGATGCGATAAAGGAAGAAAGAGAGGAGAAAGAGGAGAGGAGGAGATGATCAGGGAAGGGAGAAAAGAAGAGAAAAAATATTAGAAAGAAAAGAGAAGAGTGAATGGGATAGGATAGGAGAAGAGTTAAGGAAAGACGAGGGGAAGAGAGTAGAGGAAAGAAGAGATGAAGGAGTGAGTGGAACAGAGGTGAGGAAAGAGTAGGGAAGAGGAGAGAAGGAAAATATGGAGGGAGAGAGAGTGGAGGAACGTAGATAAAGAATGGAGAAAGGTAGAGAGAGTGGAGGAAGGTGGAGAGAGTGGATTAAGGTAGAGAGAGAGAGAGAGAGAGAGAGAGAGAGAGAGAGAGAGAGAGAGAGAGAGAGAGAGAGAGAGAGAGAGAGAGAGAGAGAGAGAGAGAGAGAGAGAGAGAGAGAGAGAGAGAGAGAGAGAGAATGGAAGGAGGTAAAGAAAGTGGGGGAAGGAGAGGAGTGATGGGGGAAATATTTCTTCCTTCGATGACTTTGAAATCAATATCTGAACAAAAGGAATGAAATAAGGCAATTGGTTGGAGAATGAGGTACGGGGAAAATATTCAAGGTTATCATCATCTATCTTAGAGGATCATACATAACAATTTGTTAGCGAATGGAAAGGCTACGGATTACTTCACCCCAAACTACACTAATCTTTTTAACAGACAAACTGCACTAATCTTTTAACAGACAAACTACACTAATCTTTTAACAGACAAACTACACTAATCTTTTAAACAGACAAACTACACTAATCTTTTTAACGGACGAACTACACTAATCTTTTTAACGGACGAACTACACTAATCTTTTTAACAGACGAACTACACTAATCTTTTAACAGACAAACTACACTAATCTTTTAAACAGACAAACTACACTAATCTTTTAACAGACAAACTAAACTAATCTTTTAACAGACGAACTACACAAATCTTTTATCAGACAAACTACACTAATCTTTTAACAGACTCGTTTACTATAATAATAATAATAATAATGTGTATCTGTTTTGTCACTGAATGGGTAGGTTATTGATTACTCCAAACCATCCTAAGAAACATACTCCCTCCAAAACTATAATCATGTGTATCTGTTCAAGGGAATAGCTCGGAACAATCTGTATAAAAAAAATAAATTATAAACCCTGTAATTTGTCAGCAGCAGCATTATATTACTTCCTCAAACATCTCGGGATCACAACAGACAACGTAAATATAATATACAGTACAGTAATTATACGAGTTACTCAGTTTTAACGTGATTCTTATTCCTCTACACACTATTAAAAATGTATGAAACTGGATTGGTTATACTTAGTGGGAGAACCTCAGATGTCTTAATAATTATTTCGACAATGAAGAAGAGGGTTATGGTGGAGGACAAAATTAATATACAGTGTTGGCAAATCTGGAGCAACTGCATGATTCCTCTAAAGTCTAAACGATCCCTTGCAACAAACAGACCATTATTTTATTATTTGTATTATTCTGGTGGTCCTGTTTCCTAGCATGCTTTAGAGGACTCAAGGCACCGTAATATACCACTGAAGTATACTTATCTATTCCCTTTAACTTTAACTAACTAGGACCTCTTCTTTCGTGAGTCCCCTGAATGAAAATATAAAGGAGAGTTGGTGGATAAATGTCAGGTTCGGGAAGATGGCGATAACGAGGGGAATTTTCGCCAAGACGGGGATGAAATATTGCCCCGAGAACGAGCTGCTGGGAAGAGAGTGAGTGAGAGTGAGAGTGAGAGAGAGTGAGAGTGAGTGAGAGAGTGAGTGAGAGTGAGAGTGAGTGAGTGTGTGTGTGTGTGTGTGTGTGTGTGTGTGTGTGTGTGTGTGTGTGTGTGTGTGTGTGTGTGTGTGTGTGTGTGTGTGTGTGTGTGTGTGTGTGAGTGAGAGTGAGTGAGTGAGTGAGAGCGCGAGTGAGAGTGAGAGTGAGAGTGAGAAGAAGAAGAAGAAGAAACATGAGAGAAGAATTAGATCTGAAAGGAGATGCAATTAAAAGAAAAGAAAATGGAAGAAAGGTGAAGAAAAGATATAATTATGAGCAAAGGAATTTTAGCTTGAAAGAGACAAGGACAGACGGAAAGGAAGCAGAAGAAACAAAGGAGAAGAAATTAGGTGATGAAGAAATTTTAATATGATGAAGAGAGAAAAAAATAGAATAAGAAAGCATAACATTAAATAAAGCATGGAGGGGGGGAAGGAAGGAAGGAAGGAAAGTAAGAATGGGAAAAGGAAGGAAAGAAGTAATAAAAGACAGACGGAAGATATGGAAGAATGTGAATTATGACTGAAAAAAAAAAGCAATGTCTGGAGAGAAAAAATAAGGAAAAAAAAGGAGATGGAAAAAAGTGGGTTAAAATGAAAGTGTCCAAAAAGATAAAGGTACAAGAGAGTGTGGAAATGTATCATGTAGAGAGGACATTCATAGGGAACATATCCATTGGGCTTGTATTGCAGGTATTTGCACTGTATTGCACTGGTTGTGTGAAGGGAGGCTGAATATTTATGCTTGTAGAGTTGCTGTAACACCTTCACCTACATACACACTATACAGGGTTGGCGCTGCTGGCCGATACATCATATACATTCATTAAATTTATGTACACACAGATTTGGAAGTCACCACAGTATATTATAGTGTGCAGTATATAGCCGTTACCTGACACACACACATACATACAGACAAACACACACGGGCGTATACAAATATACACAGTTACACACACGCAGAAATTCATATACGCTCACATCAACATACAAACATCCACATACTACCACACGCAAACATACAAACATACTCACATCATTTTTATTATTATCATCGTGTTATATTGACAAATAATTTTACATCAATAATAACATCTATCCAATTTTTTTTTACAATTTCAATATTCACACAGTATGAATGGATGTACAGTCACGGTACATAATCCATGAACAGACTTCCCCTTACACCCTGGTCAAGGAATATCTATCGCGACTGTACATACACGATGACGTTACTCATGAACACATACACACATTTATATTTCCACGCACATACAAACACATACACAAATATATACAATGTTCACACACACACCTACACTCACACATACTTGAGTGGTCCTATCATTCCAAGCGGCAATCGAGAAAACTGCTATACTCAAGGTTATGACCAAAGTTTATTGTCAATATTTGTATGTACACAGACTTCTACGTATTTACCCGTGAGAGAGAGAGAGTCTTTGTGTCATACATAACATAAATTATGTATGGGCATATCTTTCAACTTAATAGTGACTTGGATAGACAAATAGATGCCTAGCCTCCTTCCCAAGTTTTTGTGGTGTGAGTGTTTGTATGCGTCACTGGCTGTTCATTATCTCAGTGTCTTTGTGTTGGCCCTTCATTTCCTCGGTTTATGCAGGTGCTGAGACTCCCTTGTTCCCATTTTTTCGTGAGTATGTAGTTGGCAAGCTCTTGTGTATGTGAATGTAAGTGCGTGTGTGTGTGTGTTTGTGTGTGTGTGTGTGTGAGTCTGTGTGTGTGTGTGTGTGTGTGTGTTTGTGTGTGTGTGTAAACAGGGAGGGTAGAAAAGATGATCAAGGTGTGTGAGCATACAGGTGAGACAGACTAAGTGAATGAATGAGTGAGAAAATGAATGTGTGGGTGAGTGAGAGAATGAGGGAATGAGAGAGTGAGTGAGTGAGTTAATGGGTTAGAGGAAAAAAGAAAAGACAAACGGAACTAAGGTAGAGGAGTTATTATTAAGTGCAAGCAAAAGTGGTAATGAGAGAAAGCCCCAAGGAAGGAACGCAAGATAAACCTAACCAGCCTCAAGACTCTTCCTACATGATGTGATTGTGTCGGTACAGCAGGAACGAAAGAATGGGTAAGAGTATCATGATCCAGTGATTTAAGATGAATAAAACCCACGATGGCACTCCAACACGATCAACTTTTCCTTCCTGTCAAAGTCAGATAATAACCCATCATTCTTTCTCTTGCTTATAAACACACACACACACACACTCACACACACACACACACACACACACACACACACACACACACACACACACACACACACACACACACACACACACACACACACACACACACACACACACACACACACACACACACACACACACACACACACACACACACACACACACACACACACACACACACACACACACACACACACACACACACACACACACACACACACACACACCTGCTTTATCCCTAGCTCTCTGTCTCAGTCACACACTTGGCACCTCAATCCCTCCTTGACCATCTCACTCACACACTTCTCATCTCCAGGTTTAGTCACTTCAAACAGAGTCTTTACAGGAAGGTCCAGTGAACGTGAGGATGAAACACACCACTACTCCATGCTATCAGAAAGAAGTTTGTCTGGATAACTGGACTATTTTATTATCTATATTATTCATAATTGCATAAATTTCTGCCGACCAAAGTTTACTTGGAAATGTGTCTGGCGTTTTGTTCGTTGTATCCCATGATCTACACCACAACATCTAAAATAATTTTAAACATATTGCGTAATGTACGGCATATCCATGATCTGGCGGAGGTACTGGAATTAGAAATATATGAATGATTCTGGTACTTATATTTGAAAGATAAGTTTATATCCTGCTTCATATGTCCCTAAACTGTACAGTGTGTGGGAAACAGCAAGCTATTTGTTTTTGTTTCGTCAGTCAGTGGGAACCATCTAAATTGGGCGTCCAGATTAACTTGTCGTGACTGCGATTGATATCAGTGAAATACTCGGCTGTGAGGGAATGGAAGGGATATAGGTTCCTTCATACTGTTTCAGGGAGCAGGTTATCAGAGTATATAATTTATTTTTATTATGTATGATCTGTTTTGTAGCAGAGCTTGGAGGAAATATTTACAAAGAGGAGAGAAAGACGTGAGGGTTAACGAATGAGGAGCGAGAAAAAGAGAGAGAGAGAAAAAATGCACATGGTAAGAATGGCGAGAGGGAAAAAATCTTGACAGTAGGAAAGAGAGAGGAAGAAAAGAATGCAAGAGAGTGGGGAGAAGGAAAGAAGAGTGTATGAGGAAGACTAATGGATGAGGAAAGAGAAAGAAGGTTGGAAAGAAGGAACGAGAGGAAAAAATTAAGAAAATAAGAAAGAGAGATGAAGTGAAAAAAAAACAAGAAAGTGGGGGGGGGGGGGGACGGGCAAGAGAATGAGATAGAAACAGGGAAAGATAAGAGAGAAAAAACGACAGGAAGAGAACGAGATAAAGGATGAATACAATAACTAGGAATACAGAAAGAGGAGTAAAAAAAAAATACAAGAGAGTGGTTGGTTGGGGTGGGGAAGGAAGGGGAAGGAAAGGAGGATGTAAGGAATAATGAATGAGGCTCAGAAAAGTCCCCGAGGCTGTGCACAAGATGAGGCGTGTGTGTGTGTGTGTACTCCATGGTGTTTGGACGTGTGTGTGTGTGTGTGTGTGTGTGTGTTTGTGTTTATGTTGGCGTTGGGGTGGGTGTGTGTGTTTATGTCGCCTCTTGTGTACTGCCACAGAGAGGTATTTGGTCTGGCACGGGAGGTTCATTCATGTTGTGAAAGACGGGCAAGATATACAGAGGCAGGCAGGTAAGGTATAGGTTGGTGGGGGATATAGATATAGGATACCTGTACTTGTAGTTTTTTTTTTTTCTTTGCTTAGTGGGTGGTGATGGTGGAGGTAGTAATGAACACACACACACACACACACACACACACACACACACACACAAATAAAAACAAGGGGTCGGATGAGTTTCACACTGAACGCAGGGATGCCAATGCGAGAAAGGATGGGTTTTTTTTTTAAAGTTTCATCATGTGTGTGGTTTTTTTTTTTATCCCTGAGAAGGTGTAATGATACGGTACTTATCTTAGTGTGTAGATGTAGTGGAAGTATTGTGGTGTGAGGTGTTAGCAATTAGTAGAAGAAGTAGTGATATATAGAGGAGGAGAAGAGTAGCGGTTGTGGTAGAAGGGATAATGGAGGGTAATACTTATTGTTTAGGGTGTGCTGGCATTAGTTGTAGTCGTGAGGAAGAGGTGTTTTGAGGTGCGGTAGTGGTGGGGTAACAGGAGATATGGGGAGTGGTGGGAATACTACTGGTGGAGGGAAGAATGTGTTGTGTGGGTATGGGGAAAGAAATGTGGGATGTTGTTCTGGTATTGAAAGTATTGTGGAGAGAAACCTGTTGACTGTGGTGGCAACAGTACGAATAGCACAGAAAAAGGGGAGGCCTAACTCGTGCAGTGTGATGGTAGTAGTAGTGATGGAAAAACTTGTGGGGCGTAGGGTAGTGGTGTGAGGGAGAAAGATTTGTGGTTGTGGGGAATGGTAGCTGGCGGATGATGGAGAGAATTGTGGTTGTTGTAAAGTTTGATGATGGTGGTGGTGGTAGCTTCCCAAGTATCTTGACCCTTGGCTAAAGTGAACAAGTGAAGAAGTAGCAATAACATACGAGTCCCTTCCAATTCCCGGTGTACACCTTCTGCTCGGTAATGATACAGCGGGATCCCAAGTAGTACCATCCCCAATAGTAACACAAACTCCTACTACTCTCTTTCCTGAAGAGAAAGGGCCTGGCGATGTCTTACCTATTTGTGGTGTGACGAGAGCCCAATCCATAAAGCAGAAAGATTCATCCCACAATAACATATTGGTAACCTCAGAAAGTTTATATAACATAAGTTGTAACACACTCATCAAATCAAAACTGTCGTGAGAGTTTACACATGAACGTTTGAGTCGCCCTTACGATTATCATCACACTTTTGAAGGCAACTGTACATCGCACCATATCACAACGCCCCACACACAGCTATAGCGACACACACAATACCCCATTACACACCTTTTCATAATAAACACATAATACCGTGTGAATAGATTTGGGCAATTTACCCTACACGGGAACTGAAACATATAAAAGCCCTTGGGTAATAGTCCGTCGGCCCATAGCATGCTCAGATAAAATAGTAGTAGTAGAGTGTAGTTATGATTATTTTAGTAGCTACAAAGTGTGGTAGTAGTTGTGATGGTGGTGGAGGGATGGAGTAGTGAGAAAGGTGTCTCGTGGCAAGTTGTGAGTTGTTGTGTGGTGATGGGGTCATTGGGTTGGTGATGAGGACGGGAGAGTTGTGGGGTGATGAATAATTTGATATTAGGCGCCGCAACAGCAAGATCATATAACGCCAGGAGAACATGACAGAGAGGTGAGACAGCAACCAGGAAAGAAATAGAAAGAAGAGAGGGACAGTTGAAGAATTGAAAGGGGCTCCAAAACCCATAAGACATTGCCCACATCACTACAGGTAATACTGTACCTCACTACAGGGATGGGATTATGGAAGGGAGGGAGGATTATGGGGGGGTGATGGAAGGAGAGTTATGAAGGGGTGGTGGGTGGTGGTAGGAAAGGTTGGACTGTACGGAAGATTATTATTTTATGTAATAGTACAGACATGTTTCCTGTCCTCTTCCTTCCTGCTTCCCTTTATTTCCTCCTCCTCTTCCTTTTGTTCATCCTGCCCTGACTGTCCTCTTTTTTTTCTTACAAACTTCATCTTTCTCTCGCCTCTCTCCTTTTTCCATGTAATATTCTCCTTTTTCACTACCCCATTCAAACCCTATTCTCATCTCCCATTCCCTTTTCCATCTCTATCTCTTCTTTCAAATCTTTTTCCCTGGTCCAAATATGCCTCGCCCCGCAGACACTTTCCTTCTCAAATTGTCTCCCTCTATTCTCACGCCATCCATTTGTTCCTTCCTGAAGCATCTCGTTCACCACACACACAATTTCACGCCCTCCCACAATGTTTACCTCATTCTTACATCACAGGCTTCCTCTCTCTTATTTTCCTTTCTTACTCTTTCTTCCTTTCTCTGCCCCTATATATCATGGATTATCGTTCTCATACACTCACTCACTCACTCACTCACTCACACACTCACTCGAAATGTGGCTATTATCCGCATCCACAAATTATCCGCATTTTTATAGAATCCTCAGCCTGCACCTCCACATATCTGACAACCGATACATTTCTAAATTATTTGACAATTAATTTATTTTGCAAACCCAGGCTTAGTGCACCAAAGCAGTAGCCACATGATTTGGTAATACATATTATTTTGATAAAGGCATGAACAGGAGTGGTTAATCTTAAATAGCAGTCACTGTGTTGGTAATGTCGCTGCCTCAGGTATTACCGTATAGATATATTTATCAGGGCATGAAATTTATCCTTGAAGAACTGTAGCTGTAACTCTCATGGGAAAATGGGTGGAAAAGACTTCATAATATTATGTAGTACAGCCATGGATAATAATAATCATCCACACTGGGTGGACGCAAGTAAACGTTTGACAGCTTTCCTCTGTTCTTAGGCTAAGAAAATTTGCAATAAACAGGTTAACTGCCATTCTTTAATTTACTACAAGCAGCTACTCACTATTCAAAACAATAATATAATGTTTATGTCATCCTTATGTGTATTGAAACTTATGTCCACGACTGTACATCTGCAATGCCAACGAGATAAAATGATAATGAAAGTGTCAGGGGTGTAGAGAAATGGTCTTGGGACACAAAGGAATGAGCGAAACGGACTAAATTAACTGTTAGTCTGATATCATTCTTCCTTCCTCCCCTAAATAGGATGTTGATGATGAGAGATCGACCCAGTAATGAATATGAATATAGAGCAAAGAACCTTCATCTCATAATTATACACTCTCCAACTAAGAGTAAGAAACTAAAAAAAAAATAATAGAATACATTAATTGCTATTAACAAACACACAATATCATACAGCTTTAGCAAAGATGAAGCACTAGGGAACTGAATCGCAAATAATACGATGTGCCACACTTGGTGTATTTTCGAACAAGGATTCGAGATCAGAGAGTAGGGTGGGTGAAGCCTGTGAACTGACGTAGTATATAATTTTATGTCACACTATGATCGTTCCTATCCCAGTGTAAAATTTCATAAAAATACGCATTTCTAGGGGATAAGTGCCTTAATTATTAACTTTTGGTAATCCATTATAATACAAAAATTAGCGGAGGGTGTGAAATAACCCGTGGCCAAACATCATACTGATACAACCTCTAGTTATTTCTGAAAAACAGTTGGACACTGCCCCTGAGAGGGAAAGTAGTTTCTGGCACTCTAACAAGTACTGTAGGATATCTTGTTTCATTTGTTACAGAGAATTGTTGATAACTTACAAGAAATGGAAGCTACTGAATCTATCCTATTGTATCACTCCTCTGAATATAAACGTCATGCTTTCACTGAGGGCCAGACCACCATCAACGAATACCATATAATAAATGATATGCATTACCAATCTCTCTCTCTTTCTGTGTGTGTGTATGTGCGTGTGTGCGTTTAAGTGTGTGTGTGTGTGTGTGTATGACTATGTGTGTATGTGTCAGTATGTACAATCTGTATGTCTATCCTCCTCCTTTTCTACCTCCCTATTTTTTATCTCACACATTCTACAGACCAAGACTTTGTCCTCCCTCATCTTTTCAAAATCATCAAATAAAACTGAGGAAAATTACATCGTACATCCCGCTTTTCTGTAATTACGGATTCAAATGAGGACGAGAGTTAGACTTAAATGAATGCGAGATAAAAGTAAGAGACGGCAGAAAAGGCGTCCATTGTGTAACGGGAAGTCTGTGTGTGTGTGTGTGTGTGTGTGTGTGTGTGTGTGTGTGTGTGTGTGTGTGTGTGTGTGTGTGTGTGTGTTTGTGTGTGTGTGTGTGTATTTTTAAAGGTGGATTATAGTGTGTCGAGTGTATAATATAGACTCATTTATGATTTAGAAAAGTTTTCAAAAACTTTGAAATTGGACTCTCATTAACAGTTTACTTCTATGTGAATAAAAAAGTAAAGCCTAACATAATGCTTCAAGGAACTGTTCAAACTGCCATGTATAGCAGACGAATGGAATGCTACCCATTCCTCCAGCCTATGACAAGCAACAGCCTACCTCATTGTATATGCAGTTTTATGCTGTAATGTGGAGTAATCGGTGTCCTCCAACTTATTAGCAAAATTCTACCTCCTCTCACAGAAATCCTGGTTTTATCGAATGTAAAATTACCAAGTAAAATTTAATGAGTTTTACCATTATGAATACATTTCAATGGATACTTCATGTGATGATATTGGGAAACTATTGACTCTGAAATGCTTTTGCCATGAAACGGCCTACCTCAGGTCTGTTTAATTGCATAATTTGGAGCAATCAGTAGCCCTTCAATCTTATTGTACAAGAAAGTATTCTCTTTATTTCAATTTGTCTTGTTCATACTTTGTTTTTTACTTTCAGGTGTGAGAGAAACCTGAAGTGTGGTTGTCTCTTGCTGGTTCTCCCTGGGACTACTCCCTCCCTCCCTCCTGTCACCGCCACCTGATGCTCGGCCATGTCTGCCTTCTACTATGAAGTTCCTCTGACCTTTCTTGAAGCAAAGGAAGGAAGCAGCGTCTGTGAGCTGTTTAGTACAGCCTGAGGGAACACTTTAGGCCAGCAATGGCTGTAGCCTTGTTAGTAATCAGCAATACAGTGGTAATGATGACGTACAGTATATGCTGTTCATCATAGTGACACACACCTGCTGCCACACTGTATGCAACACTATACCACTCTTGTCACTGTAAGGGTTGCACGATATACAGCCACCCAACAACAAACACCACACTATCAGCAGGAGGCCACGAGGCCAGGGCGGGAGGCAGCTGTGGGGCGTCAGGTGCAGCATGGGCGGGAGGACAGGGCGGTGGGGGGCGGCCCTGGCTGGGACACTGCTAGTGACTGCTCTCCTGGCCACCGACGCAATAATGCAAAAGAGACGCAAAACTGCTTTAGTAGAAGGAGACATACTTATCGGAGCATTATTCAGTGTTCACCATCAACCCAAGCAGAAGAGTGCTTCCACATTAACCTGCGGTGTGGTAAGTTTTATTACTCCTTCGTAAACAAAATAAATAGCTTTTGTGTATGTTATAACTCGTACTTTACATTTAGACTGCATTTGATAACCTTTCGATTTGTTAATCTAATATATGCAGCTACCATAGGTTAAACTTCTGCCTTATACCATCATCATAATCCATCTTTCCTTGTTCCTACAAATTATATTCCTTTACACGTTCAAAAACTTTTACGAAAGAACTATATTAATAACCCAACAGTGACTCCACACAGGCCCCTCCCCCGACACCTCCTCCTCCTCCTCCTCCTCCTCCTCCTCTTCCTCCTCCTCCTCCTCTCGACACACTCCCTTCACTTTACGTAAACATCAAAAGCCTTCACATGGGCTTCATTCCTCTCCTCTCCCCTCTTCAAATAATCCTCCCCTCGACCCCACACCCCTCAGACATCTTCTTACTCTCCTCTTTGATAAAACAAAAAACGCCACTGGTCGTTTCAAATGTATAGTACAATACAGCGGTGGCCAAAAAATAAAATCCATTCACTTGCTTTCGGTATGCCCCTTTACATAGAGAGAGAGAGAGAGAGAGAGAGAGAGAGAGAGAGAGAGAGAGAGAGAGAGAGAGAGAGAGAGAGAGAGAGAGAGAGAGAGAGAGAGAGAGAGAGAGAGAGAGAGAGAAATGTTTGGAAGTTTCTTTTCACGCATTTATATATAGGGGGTGGAATGGGGATAGAATTCAAGAGGAATATAGCAAATAGCAATTGGCCTGAAAGACCCTGTAGAACGAGGAAGGTGATAGAGGAGTGTGATAACAAACACGAAGGAAACAGAAGGACAGGAGGGACAGATGAACCAATGAAATAACGTGGTTCATTCATCTACAGGTTCATTCATTTACAGGTTCATTTATTTACAGGTTCATTCATTCACAAGCTCATTTTCATTCAATTGAGTCTTCATTCATTATTTAATCGTTCCCTCTATTCCCCAGAAACATAAACAGTACCAGATCCGGCTTTGGTCAATCATACATTTCATTCACACACACGCTCATTCATCCAAGCTTTCATTCATAAACAACTCAATCATTTCTTAAGGGGAGAGTATAGTTCTGGCATTTTTGGAGATTATTATTCCTCCAAACTATTCTAGGCAACAGGATACCATTATTTTGTTCTTCATTCGGGTCTGTTTTCTGGCATACTTTGGAGGAATCAAGGTGCTTTAATGTACTAAAAGTATACTCTCCCCTTAACTCACTTCTCAGATCCGGGAGCAGTATGGTATCCAGAGGGTGGAGGCGGCTTTCTTTGCCATTGACAAGATCAACGCCGACCCTCACCTTCTGCCCAACATCACCCTGGGAGTCGAAATCAGAGACTCCTGTTGGTACTCCTCCATCGCCCTTGAGCAGAGCATAGGTCAGTATTTACACACTTTGTATTGTTAATCTTTGTTCTTGTTACATTATCCGCCTTCCTCATTAACCACCTTATTATCATCATCATCATCATCCTTATATTTTTACAGGAAATTCACATAAGCCTTCTTATTTTTTATGTACTTTGTATAACCCTACAATACTTTTAATTACCCTTACGTTCTAAATAATGACGTACGGATTCATACTTATATCGAAATCCAAGCAATTTCGCTGTTTTATAAATATTCAACATAGTGTAGTGAGGGTTTGTGTATTAAAGGAGGATTATATTTTTCGTAAAAAATGGGGGGCTACTGATTCCTCCAAACTATGCCAGGTAACACATCACATAAATGTTACTACTAGGGAATCTGTTGTCATGTCATAACATGGAGGATTCTCTCGCCCTCAATTTACCATTAAGAGAATCTCCCCTTAATTAATTAAGTAGAACAACTACGGTAAACTGTACCAACGTGATAATTATATAAAATGTATCTTCAAGTTAGATTTTCCTACCACCAAACATCTGCCACCTCTTCTGAACTGGACATGGAATTGCTTTTATTCCCCCGATGAGCTACATCTGTCTCCTCTACCAGAAGGGAGAGTAAAGTAGAACAGACGGTCCATTTTCTTGCCCCACTCTTCCTTAGCCCTTCCTCTCACTTCCTATCGGGTCTTTCTAGTATTCTCATTTTAATTTGCCAAATGCAGACTGAAATACTAATCGATTATCCTTGTCACGGAAAACTGTACAAATGCATTTTTCCTAGCTGGTCATATGCCTATAACCAATGAAGTTAGAAGAGAGCGTTCTCCCGTCTAGTAAAGATTTCCTTCCTTAACAAATCTCCAAAGTAGAATTTTTGAAACGGAGGCAAGAAAACTACAACTGCATCAACGCAGAACACTAACCTCAAACAAACCTGAGAGTTATTCAGCTCACTCAATTCTAGAAAGCTTTACTGACTCTGTGAACAATGTTGGGAACATCAATGAAAAAAAACGAGCTAATCGAAATAAATGTTCTGCTCGTTGTGTCCGGGATTAAAACCCGCACACTTCTTATAAATGAACACAAATGTCGAAGCTTTTGTCAATGAACCACAACGGATGGTGAAGGATTAAGTTTTCATTTCATTTGCATTTCCTCGACTAGTTGTTGAAACTGATTCAGTTTCTTGTCTCATATGAATCGATGCAATTCTGTGGACAAATTATAACTACGAATGTAAAGAAGTTCAATATTATATATATATCCAGAGTTTTGAAATTCAAATTATGAATGCATTCGAATTAACTAGGCTGTCCCGAAATAGTTTCTCCTATTAATTACAAAATATTCGAATATACATAACCAATTTATATTAAAGAAAGGATCCTTATTTACTAAACCAAGGTAAAAGGAAAATTAAGGTAGTTTCACATCGAAGGGTGGTGAAGCGAAAATGTGTCTGCTCTGCGCATGACGTCACAGATTATCCAGACTGTAGGTTCTGGGTTGATGTGAAGCTCAAGTCTCACACTCACGTGAACCACTAGTGTACTGAGCTCCGTTTTCTTTGATATTATCACTGACATCACAGAATCTGCGTGTGGGGGTGAGGGTGGGGTAAGGGTGGGGTAAGGATGAGGGTACAGTACCTCTCTTCCTTTTTACCTTGTACTAAACTATCTTACCTTCACACTCGTTCATACGAAAACTCATTCCCAACATTTATTTAAAAGTATAGGATGGAAAGTTCAAATATTATATAGCTTTATCTTGTACAGAGTAGGTCAGGTAGATTAGGTTATTGGGTACCCATACGGAAAGATTTTTCATATGACCCCAAAGCAATATTATAAAGAATTCAAAAGAAATTCTAGAAACTCTTGTGCAAACTGCAAGATCAATAGGCAGTACTCACCAGTTACGGCTTTGTTATTGTTGGAACGGCAGTGTTGTCGCCTTGGAATATTTCCTTCTCCATGAAAACCTGTGAAGTGTGATTGCGATACGAGGCACAGGCTGGTTTTTTTTATCTCGACAGAGGCAAACGAACAGACTGTCTAACAGTAACAGTCTCACTCTCACTCTCCTTCCACTCACTACAGCTTTCTGGCTTCTGGCCTCTACTTCTCCATACCTAACACACATTCATGGCGTATTATGCGTATTATTAATTTTGAATTATATGATTCCACATATTTTTCAGCTTAAGTTATGCATGCCACTAAACACAATATTTATCGAAAGAAGACACCAACATTGCCATCATTCCTTTCTTTGCATGTTTTCACTCACGTCCACTACTGTAGTTATCACGTCACTGGTTATCTCTCACGTCCACTACTATAGTTATCACGTCACGTATTAGGGCAACGAATACTTGCCGCCATTGTGTATACAACTTGGTGAAGATGTTATCACGCTCACTTAGTAAATTATACTAGACTGTTATTAGCCTTGTTATAACAACTTGCAGCGGATAAAACTATGGATTAACAACAACTATTCCCATAATTTTCAGAAATATGCAAGATAACAGATGATTATCATTTTAAATAGTGCATCAAGAGATGATGTCCATCGGAGATCAGTAACTTGTTAAAATGTTATCTGAATCCTCATCATAATAGTCTGGAAATATCACGTTAGTGCCGGGACTTTAAATGAACTTTGAATATTTTATTAGTGCTCGTGACTGTACTTGCTTTTGACCAGGCAACTGACATTGTAATATTACACCAGCCAAGGTTATAGGGAAGAACTAACCCTTCTTCACAATTACTACAAAGTTCATGAATATAGAATTAACAAGATGTAGTGATCTTTGGAGTATACAAACAACTACCACCCAGTTGGTTAGCATTACAATAGAATCGCGGCTCGCAACCTGATGCTTTCACTTTGACTGTAGCCTCACACGAGAACACTATATTCTACAGAGACAGCAAATAGGTATAGAATTTATCTCTGTGCTTCCATGATTATTCACACTAATTGCAAATACTTTCCATAGACCGATCAGCGAGAAACACTAAACACTAACAAATAATACTATGGAGTATGGACGGAAATCACAAACAACATCTCTCGTCTTAATACGTAACGGGACTGACCCTGCCACCATGTTACCTGTGGAAGCTGTGGATGTGAAGGGTTTGACCAGTCTTCCCCCGGAACATTGTCAGAAACACTGTTCCAAACAGTTTACGAATGTAGTAAGAACATGTTCTCGAACCTACTCCAAACATATTCAAAGCAATGTGTGATGAAAATATTTGGGTCAAATAGTGGAATATGTTCGGGGCTGACATACAGTATGGACACGTGTCTTTACAGTGCTAATCACATGAGTGACCATCAATTTCTGGCCGCCATATGTATTCGAAGCAGGAAAGTTCCTCCGAACCAGTGGCTGAAAGGCTAGAGCAGTGGTTCTTAACCTTTTTTAGTGCCCGTACCCCTTGATATCTCATACAATTTTTTCGTACCCCCTGTCAAAAATTAATACTATTAAAAAAAAAAAGTAAAATGGATTAGTGATGCAAATCTAGTTCAGAAATTAACTTTATTCACTTGCTGAACTGAACCAACATAATGTATAATAATTTCTAATCTGGTACACATAGTACACAAAGTACACATTAATGATTAACACATTTTTAGTGGCTCTTTTGCTGTTGTTTTTCTTCAATGATGATACTGAAGCGAGGTTCTTTTTTCGAAAGTGCCACACGCATGTCGTCACTTGCATCCAAACGGTTTCTGGCCTTAGTCTTGATGTGTAGGAGTGCTGAAAACCCTGCCTCGCATAAGTATGTGGTTGCAAATGGCACGAGGACCTCCAGAGCTCTCTCTGCTAACTGTGGGAATAATTTTAACTGTTCACACCAAAACATGTCTAGCTGCATTGATTCAAACTCCATTCGGATTCTGTCATTGGCCTGCAGCTCAACAAGATCATCTTTCATTAAATCACTATCATCCATGGAATCAAGGTTGAAAAGAAATGGATCCCGTATCCATCTCTGTTCCACAGAAACCTCTCCATGGTGAAAATATCCTTGGAAGGACTTAATCAGCTCTTGCAAATGATCTTTCATTTCAGTCAGGATAGGCAACTCTTCATCTGCACCAGCAGCCTCATCAAGTGAAGGAAAGTTAGCAACATTTCCTTTCTCAATGCGCTTTATCCAAATTGGGAGTTTCTGTAAATACAGCATTGTAAATACAGCAATAAACTGGCTACCTGCCGCTAGCTAGCATGTCTCGTACCCCCAACTTTAAGCTTTCGTACCCCCTGGGGGTACAGGTACCCCAGGTTAAGAACCACTGCTCTATGGGCTGAATGATTGGCTTGGCTGATCTCGCTGCCATAATGCTGCCTTCTATATTTACTTTTATTTCCACTTCCACTGCTCCATAGAACTTACAAACCACCTTCACAATGTTGGCCTAACAATATAAGTAGCTAACGAGTCATGTAAATTTATGTTTTTTTAAATCTAAACTGCTATATTATGGAATGACCTACCATCCTTTATAATCCCCCTACCTTATGACCTACCCACGATCATAAGGCTTAAATTGTATATCCTCATTACAGTATTTGGATATGGACTATTTGATCTGTTCTTAATTTGTCCATGCTCAGCTAGTGGATAATTTGCCCTTGCTGTTGCTTAACCCATTACAAACATAACACTGCTTTGTTCCAATCCCATTCACTGAGCTCCAATCCAAGTTCATCCCATTATCAATTAACTCATCCATCCCTTCACCCACTAACTACAGTACGTACAGTACAGTTGAGCAAGTAGAAAGTGCAAGAAAAATATGAGTGTTTATGGCAAAATCTTTCAGTTCTATGTAATAAATCTTAGTTTTCTTATCAATGAAAAGTGGAACGTGACTGAATGAAATTTTTGAGTGGTAACCAGAAAAGGACATAATATTATACACTCATAGTTTACTTGCACTTTCTACTTTCTGAAGGTACTTTACGTGAAAAGTGATGAAATATTAATCTGGAAGAGCTTGTCGCCTTTGGAATTTCTTGGACTGTACGACGTTGCCACTGACACGATCATGGACTCATGGTATTATTAAAAGGGGTGAGGTAATAGGGTGACAGGTTTGGGTAGGTTTTAAGGGGGTGCATGGGTTTTTTAGGGTGCGGGAGTAGGGGGACATGTTCTACTCCCGCAGATTTTACAAAACACATCTAACTCGGCCAACACTGTTCCCCTGTTAAATCCGCTGGCGATCACACGCAATCCTTCAGTTAGTTACCCCGGTTCCCGGGGTAACTAACTGAAGGATTGCGTGTGAACGCCAGCGGATTTAATTTGGAAGTTGGTTAACGGAGTGATGGCCGAGTTATGATGTATTTTGTTAAATCTTCCCCGCGATAATTACTGATACATCGTACGTCTGTACTTTAAGATGTTATTATGAAACGTGCACTATTGAAATTGTAACAGGCACTTTTGGAAATAGAAAAAAAAAAAAAAAAAAAAAAAAGATCAAGATAAAAACAAATATATATATTGGTGTATGAGGTGCAAACTAAAGATTAAGATATAAGGTGCCGTTGTAAAGGCAATATTTCCCATCAACCTTTGAAATTGTAACAAGCATTTTTGGGAATAGAAAATTGTAAAGTAAAAAGGGAAATAGATTAAGATAAAAAATATATATATATAAGTTTATAAGGTGCCGTTGTAAAGTCAATATTTCCCATCAACAACATAACCAATTTCATAGTTTCAAATTCATACACAGTCAGTTCTCCTAAGATGGTGGTAGGATTCTGATTTATTTTTTCCCTTCCTACTGGAATTCGACAAGGGTGTGTCCCTGTCCCCACACATTTCAATGCCTCTATGGGCTGAATGATTGGCTTGGCTGATCTCGCTGCCATAATGCTGCCTTCTATATTTACTTTTATTTCCACTTCCACTGCTCCATAGAACTTACAAACCACCTTCACAATGTTGGCCTAACAATATAAGTAGCTAACGAGTCATGTAAATTTATGTTTTTTTAAATCTAAACTGCTATATTATGGAATGACCTACCATCCTTTATAATCCCCCTACCTTATGACCTACCCACGTTCATAAGGCTTAAATTGTATATCCTCATTACAGTATTTGGATATGGACTATTTGATCTGTTCTTAATTTGTCCATGCTCAGCTAGTGGATAATTTGCCCTTGCTGTTGCTTAACCCATTACAAACATAACACTGCTTTGTTCCAATCCCATTCACTGAGCTCCAATCCAAGTTCATCCCATTATCAATTAACTCATCCATCCCTTCACCCACTAACTACAGTACGTACAGTACAGTTGAGCAAGTAGAAAGTGCAAGAAAAATATGAGTGTTTATGGCAAAATCTTTCAGTTCTATGTAATAAATCTTAGTTTTCTTATCAATGAAAAGTGGAACGTGACTGAATGAAATTTTTGAGTGGTAACCAGAAAAGGACATAATATTATACACTCATAGTTTACTTGCACTTTCTACTTTCTGAAGGTACTTTACGTGAAAAGTGATGAAATATTAATCTGGAAGAGCTTGTCGCCTTTGGAATTTCTTGGACTGTACGACGTTGCCACTGACACGATCATGGACTCATGGTATTATTAAAAGGGGTGAGGTAATAGGGTGACAGGTTTGGGTAGGTTTTAAGGGGGTGCATGGGTTTTTTAGGGTGCGGGAGTAGGGGGACATGTTCTACTCCCGCAGATTTTACAAAACACATCTAACTCGGCCAACACTGTTCCCCTGTTAAATCCGCTGGCGATCACACGCAATCCTTCAGTTAGTTACCCCGGTTCCCGGGGTAACTAACTGAAGGATTGCGTGTGAACGCCAGCGGATTTAATTTGGAAGTTGGTTAACGGAGTGATGGCCGAGTTATGATGTATTTTGTTAAATCTTCCCCGCGATAATTACTGATACATCGTACGTCTGTACTTTAAGATGTTATTATGAAACGTGCACTATTGAAATTGTAACAGGCACTTTTGGAAATAGAAAAAAAAAAAAAAAAAAAAACAAGATCAAGATAAAAACAAATATATATATTGGTGTATGAGGTGCAAACTAAAGATTAAGATATAAGGTGCCGTTGTAAAGGCAATATTTCCCATCAACCTTTGAAATTGTAACAAGCATTTTTGGGAATAGAAAATTGTAAAGTAAAAAGGGAAATAGATTAAGATAAAAAATATATATATATAAGTATATAAGGTGCCGTTGTAAAGTCAATATTTCCCATCAACAACATAACCAATTTCATAGTTTCAAATTCATACACAGTCAGTTCTCCTAAGATGGTGGTAGGATTCTGATTTATTTTTTCCCTTCCTACTGGAATTCGACAAGGGTGTGTCCCTGTCCCCACACATTTCAATGCCTCTATGGGCTGAATGATTGGCTTGGCTGATCTCGCTGCCATAATGCTGCCTTCTATATTTACTTTTATTTCCACTTCCACTGCTCCATAGAACTTACAAACCACCTTCACAATGTTGGCCTAACAATATAAGTAGCTAACGAGTCATGTAAATTTATGTTTTTTTAAATCTAAACTGCTATATTATGGAATGACCTACCATCCTTTATAATCCCCCTACCTTATGACCTACCCACGATCATAAGGCTTAAATTGTATATCCTCATTACAGTATTTGGATATGGACTATTTGATCTGTTCTTAATTTGTCCATGCTCAGCTAGTGGATAATTTGCCCTTGCTGTTGCTTAACCCATTACAAACATAACACTGCTTTGTTCCAATCCCATTCACTGAGCTCCAATCCAAGTTCATCCCATTATCAATTAACTCATCCATCCCTTCACCCACTAACTACAGTACGTACAGTACAGTTGAGCAAGTAGAAAGTGCAAGAAAAATATGAGTGTTTATGGCAAAATCTTTCAGTTCTATGTAATAAATCTTAGTTTTCTTATCAATGAAAAGTGGAACGTGACTGAATGAAATTTTTGAGTGGTAACCAGAAAAGGACATAATATTATACACTCATAGTTTACTTGCACTTTCTACTTTCTGAAGGTACTTTACGTGAAAAGTGATGAAATATTAATCTGGAAGAGCTTGTCGCCTTTGGAATTTCTTGGACTGTACGACGTTGCCACTGACACGATCATGGACTCATGGTATTATTAAAAGGGGTGAGGTAATAGGGTGACAGGTTTGGGTAGGTTTTAAGGGGGTGCATGGGTTTTTTAGGGTGCGGGAGTAGGGGGACATGTTCTACTCCCGCAGATTTTACAAAACACATCTAACTCGGCCAACACTGTTCCCCTGTTAAATCCGCCAGCGGATTTAATTTGGAAGTTGGTTAACGGAGTGATGGCCGAGTTATGATGTATTTTGTTAAATCTTCCCCGCGATAATTACTGATACATCGTACGTCTGTACTTTAAGATGTTATTATGAAACGTGCACTATTGAAATTGTAACAGGCACTTTTGGAAATAGAAAAAAAAAAAAAAAAAAAAACAAGATCAAGATAAAAACAAATATATATATTGGTGTATGAGGTGCAAACTAAAGATTAAGATATAAGGTGCCGTTGTAAAGGCAATATTTCCCATCAACCTTTGAAATTGTAACAAGCATTTTTGGGAATAGAAAATTGTAAAGTAAAAAGGGAAATAGATTAAGATAAAAAATATATATATATAAGGTGCCGTTGTAAAGTCAATATTTCCCATCAACAACATAACCAATTTCATAGTTTCAAATTCATACACAGTCAGTTCTCCTAAGATGGTGGTAGGATTCTGATTTATTTTTTCCCTTCCTACTGGAATTCGACAAGGGTGTGTCCCTGTCCCCACACATTTCAATGCCTCTATGGGCTGAATGATTGGCTTGGCTGATCTCGCTGCCATAATGCTGCCTTCTATATTTACTTTTATTTCCACTTCCACTGCTCCATAGAACTTACAAACCACCTTCACAATGTTGGCCTAACAATATAAGTAGCTAACGAGTCATGTAAATTTATGTTTTTTTAAATCTAAACTGCTATATTATGGAATGACCTACCATCCTTTATAATCCCCCTACCTTATGACCTACCCACGTTCATAAGGCTTAAATTGTATATCCTCATTACAGTATTTGGATATGGACTATTTGATCTGTTCTTAATTTGTCCATGCTCAGCTAGTGGATAATTTGCCCTTGCTGTTGCTTAACCCATTACAAACATAACACTGCTTTGTTCCAATCCCATTCACTGAGCTCCAATCCAAGTTCATCCCATTATCAATTAACTCATCCATCCCTTCACCCACTAACTACAGTACGTACAGTACAGTTGAGCAAGTAGAAAGTGCAAGAAAAATATGAGTGTTTATGGCAAAATCTTTCAGTTCTATGTAATAAATCTTAGTTTTCTTATCAATGAAAAGTGGAACGTGACTGAATGAAATTTTTGAGTGGTAACCAGAAAAGGACATAATATTATACACTCATAGTTTACTTGCACTTTCTACTTTCTGAAGGTACTTTACGTGAAAAGTGATGAAATATTAATCTGGAAGAGCTTGTCGCCTTTGGAATTTCTTGGACTGTACGACGTTGCCACTGACACGATCATGGACTCATGGTATTATTAAAAGGGGTGAGGTAATAGGGTGACAGGTTTGGGTAGGTTTTAAGGGGGTGCATGGGTTTTTTAGGGTGCGGGAGTAGGGGGACATGTTCTACTCCCGCAGATTTTACAAAACACATCTAACTCGGCCAACACTGTTCCCCTGTTAAATCCGCCAGCGGATTTAATTTGGAAGTTGGTTAACGGAGTGATGGCCGAGTTATGATGTATTTTGTTAAATCTTCCCCGCGATAATTACTGATACATCGTACGTCTGTACTTTAAGATGTTATTATGAAACGTGCACTATTGAAATTGTAACAGGCACTTTTGGAAATAGAAAAAAAAAAAAAAAAAAAAACAAGATCAAGATAAAAACAAATATATATATTGGTGTATGAGGTGCAAACTAAAGATTAAGATATAAGGTGCCGTTGTAAAGGCAATATTTCCCATCAACCTTTGAAATTGTAACAAGCATTTTTGGGAATAGAAAATTGTAAAGTAAAAAGGGAAATAGATTAAGATAAAAAATATATATATATAAGGTGCCGTTGTAAAGTCAATATTTCCCATCAACAACATAACCAATTTCATAGTTTCAAATTCATACACAGTCAGTTCTCCTAAGATGGTGGTAGGATTCTGATTTATTTTTTCCCTTCCTACTGGAATTCGACAAGGGTGTGTCCCTGTCCCCACACATTTCAATGCCTCTATGGGCTGAATGATTGGCTTGGCTGATCTCGCTGCCATAATGCTGCCTTCTATATTTACTTTTATTTCCACTTCCACTGCTCCATAGAACTTACAAACCACCTTCACAATGTTGGCCTAACAATATAAGAGTGTTTATGGCAAAATCTTTCAGTTCTATGTAATAAATCTTAGTTTTCTTATCAATGAAAAGTGGAACGTGACTGAATGAAATTTTTGAGTGGTAACCAGAAAAGGACATAATATTATACACTCATAGTTTACTTGCACTTTCTACTTTCTGAAGGTACTTTACGTGAAAAGTGATGAAATATTAATCTGGAAGAGCTTGTCGCCTTTGGAATTTCTTGGACTGTACAACGTTGCCACTGACACGATCATGGACTCATGGTATTATTAAAAGGGGTGAGGTAATAGGGTGACAGGTTTGGGTAGGTTTTAAGGGGGTGCATGGGTTTTTTAGGGTGCGGGAGTAGGGGGACATGTTCTACTCCCGCAGATTTTACAAAACACATCTAACTCGGCCAACACTGTTCCCCTGTTAAATCCGCTGGCGATCACACGCAATCCTTCAGTTAGTTACCCCGGTTCCCGGGGTAACTAACTGAAGGATTGCGTGTGAACGCCAGCGGATTTAATTTGGAAGTTGGTTAACGGAGTGATGGCCGAGTTATGATGTATTTTGTTAAATCTTCCCCGCGATAATTACTGATACATCGTACGTCTGTACTTTAAGATGTTATTATGAAACGTGCACTATTGAAATTGTAACAGGCACTTTTGGAAATAGAAAAAAAAACAAAAAAAAAAACAAGATCAAGATAAAAACAAATATATATATTGGTGTATGAGGTGCAAACTAAAGATTAAGATATAAGGTGCCGTTGTAAAGGCAATATTTCCCATCAACCTTTGAAATTGTAACAAGCATTTTTGGGAATAGAAAATTGTAAAGTAAAAAGGGAAATAGATTAAGATAAAAAATATATATATATAAGTTTATAAGGTGCCGTTGTAAAGTCAATATTTCCCATCAACAACATAACCAATTTCATAGTTTCAAATTCATACACAGTCAGTTCTCCTAAGATGGTGGTAGGATTCTGATTTATTTTTTCCCTTCCTACTGGAATTCGACAAGGGTGTGTCCCTGTCCCCACACATTTCAATGCCTCTATGGGCTGAATGATTGGCTTGGCTGATCTCGCTGCCATAATGCTGCCTTCTATATTTACTTTTATTTCCACTTCCACTGCTCCATAGAACTTACAAACCACCTTCACAATGTTGGCCTAACAATATAAGTAGCTAACGAGTCATGTAAATTTATGTTTTTTTAAATCTAAACTGCTATATTATGGAATGACCTACCATCCTTTATAATCCCCCTACCTTATGACCTACCCACGATCATAAGGCTTAAATTGTATATCCTCATTACAGTATTTGGATATGGACTATTTGATCTGTTCTTAATTTGTCCATGCTCAGCTAGTGGATAATTTGCCCTTGCTGTTGCTTAACCCATTACAAACATAACACTGCTTTGTTCCAATCCCATTCACTGAGCTCCAATCCAAGTTCATCCCATTATCAATTAACTCATCCATCCCTTCACCCACTAACTACAGTACGTACAGTACAGTTGAGCAAGTAGAAAGTGCAAGAAAAATATGAGTGTTTATGGCAAAATCTTTCAGTTCTATGTAATAAATCTTAGTTTTCTTATCAATGAAAAGTGGAACGTGACTGAATGAAATTTTTGAGTGGTAACCAGAAAAGGACATAATATTATACACTCATAGTTTACTTGCACTTTCTACTTTCTGAAGGTACTTTACGTGAAAAGTGATGAAATATTAATCTGGAAGAGCTTGTCGCCTTTGGAATTTCTTGGACTGTACGACGTTGCCACTGACACGATCATGGACTCATGGTATTATTAAAAGGGGTGAGGTAATAGGGTGACAGGTTTGGGTAGGTTTTAAGGGGGTGCATGGGTTTTTTAGGGTGCGGGAGTAGGGGGACATGTTCTACTCCCGCAGATTTTACAAAACACATCTAACTCGGCCAACACTGTTCCCCTGTTAAATCCGCCAGCGGATTTAATTTGGAAGTTGGTTAACGGAGTGATGGCCGAGTTATGATGTATTTTGTTAAATCTTCCCCGCGATAATTACTGATACATCGTACGTCTGTACTTTAAGATGTTATTATGAAACGTGCACTATTGAAATTGTAACAGGCACTTTTGGATATAGAAAAAAAAAAAAAAAAAAAAACAAGATCAAGATAAAAACAAATATATATATTGGTGTATGAGGTGCAAACTAAAGATTAAGATATAAGGTGCCGTTGTAAAGGCAATATTTCCCATCAACCTTTGAAATTGTAACAAGCATTTTTGGGAATAGAAAATTGTAAAGTAAAAAGGGAAATAGATTAAGATAAAAAATATATATATATAAGTATATAAGGTGCCGTTGTAAAGTCAATATTTCCCATCAACAACATAACCAATTTCATAGTTTCAAATTCATACACAGTCAGTTCTCCTAAGATGGTGGTAGGATTCTGATTTATTTTTTCCCTTCCTACTGGAATTCGACAAGGGTGTGTCCCTGTCCCCACACATTTCAATGCCTCTATGGGCTGAATGATTGGCTTGGCTGATCTCGCTGCCATAATGCTGCCTTCTATATTTACTTTTATTTCCACTTCCACTGCTCCATAGAACTTACAAACCACCTTCACAATGTTGGCCTAACAATATAAGTAGCTAACGAGTCATGTAAATTTATGTTTTTTTAAATCTAAACTGCTATATTATGGAATGACCTACCATCCTTTATAATCCCCCTACCTTATGACCTACCCACGATCATAAGGCTTAAATTGTATATCCTCATTACAGTATTTGGATATGGACTATTTGATCTGTTCTTAATTTGTCCATGCTCAGCTAGTGGATAATTTGCCCTTGCTGTTGCTTAACCCATTACAAACATAACACTGCTTTGTTCCAATCCCATTCACTGAGCTCCAATCCAAGTTCATCCCATTATCAATTAACTCATCCATCCCTTCACCCACTAACTACAGTACGTACAGTACAGTTGAGCAAGTAGAAAGTGCAAGAAAAATATGAGTGTTTATGGCAAAATCTTTCAGTTCTATGTAATAAATCTTAGTTTTCTTATCAATGAAAAGTGGAACGTGACTGAATGAAA
This sequence comes from Petrolisthes manimaculis, assembly GCA_034508575.1. Taxonomy (NCBI): domain Eukaryota; kingdom Metazoa; phylum Arthropoda; class Malacostraca; order Decapoda; family Porcellanidae; genus Petrolisthes; species Petrolisthes manimaculis. Next base: position 30,446 of record JAWZYT010003625.1, on the reverse strand, counting down.
TTTTTGAGTGGTAACCAGAAAAGGACATAATATTATACACTCATAGTTTACTTGCACTTTCTACTTTCTGAAGGTACTTTACGTGAAAAGTGATGAAATATTAATCTGGAAGAGCTTGTCGCCTTTGGAATTTCTTGGACTGTACAACGTTGCCACTGACACGATCATGGACTCATGGTATTATTAAAAGGGGTGAGGTAATAGGGTGACAGGTTTGGGTAGGTTTTAAGGGGGTGCATGGGTTTTTTAGGGTGCGGGAGTAGGGGGACATGTTCTACTCCCGCAGATTTTACAAAACACATCTAACTCGGCCAACACTGTTCCCCTGTTAAATCCGCTGGCGATCACACGCAATCCTTCAGTTAGTTACCCCGGTTCCCGGGGTAACTAACTGAAGGATTGCGTGTGAACGCCAGCGGATTTAATTTGGAAGTTGGTTAACGGAGTGATGGCCGAGTTATGATGTATTTTGTTAAATCTTCCCCGCGATAATTACTGATACATCGTACGTCTGTACTTTAAGATGTTATTATGAAACGTGCACTATTGAAATTGTAACAGGCACTTTTGGAAATAGAAAAAAAAAAAAAAAAAAAAACAAGATCAAGATAAAAACAAATATATATATTGGTGTATGAGGTGCAAACTAAAGATTAAGATATAAGGTGCCGTTGTAAAGGCAATATTTCCCATCAACCTTTGAAATTGTAACAAGCATTTTTGGGAATAGAAAATTGTAAAGTAAAAAGGGAAATAGATTAAGATAAAAAATATATATATATAAGTTTATAAGGTGCCGTTGTAAAGTCAATATTTCCCATCAACAACATAACCAATTTCATAGTTTCAAATTCATACACAGTCAGTTCTCCTAAGATGGTGGTAGGATTCTGATTTATTTTTTCCCTTCCTACTGGAATTCGACAAGGGTGTGTCCCTGTCCCCACACATTTCAATGCCTCTATGGGCTGAATGATTGGCTTGGCTGATCTCGCTGCCATAATGCTGCCTTCTATATTTACTTTTATTTCCACTTCCACTGCTCCATAGAACTTACAAACCACCTTCACAATGTTGGCCTAACAATATAAGTAGCTAACGAGTCATGTAAATTTATGTTTTTTTAAATCTAAACTGCTATATTATGGAATGACCTACCATCCTTTATAATCCCCCTACCTTATGACCTACCCACGATCATAAGGCTTAAATTGTATATCCTCATTACAGTATTTGGATATGGACTATTTGATCTGTTCTTAATTTGTCCATGCTCAGCTAGTGGATAATTTGCCCTTGCTGTTGCTTAACCCATTACAAACATAACACTGCTTTGTTCCAATCCCATTCACTGAGCTCCAATCCAAGTTCATCCCATTATCAATTAACTCATCCATCCCTTCACCCACTAACTACAGTACGTACAGTACAGTTGAGCAAGTAGAAAGTGCAAGAAAAATATGAGTGTTTATGGCAAAATCTTTCAGTTCTATGTAATAAATCTTAGTTTTCTTATCAATGAAAAGTGGAACGTGACTGAATGAAATTTTTGAGTGGTAACCAGAAAAGGACATAATATTATACACTCATAGTTTACTTGCACTTTCTACTTTCTGAAGGTACTTTACGTGAAAAGTGATGAAATATTAATCTGGAAGAGCTTGTCGCCTTTGGAATTTCTTGGACTGTACGACGTTGCCACTGACACGATCATGGACTCATGGTATTATTAAAAGGGGTGAGGTAATAGGGTGACAGGTTTGGGTAGGTTTTAAGGGGGTGCATGGGTTTTTTAGGGTGCGGGAGTAGGGGGACATGTTCTACTCCCGCAGATTTTACAAAACACATCTAACTCGGCCAACACTGTTCCCCTGTTAAATCCGCTGGCGATCACACGCAATCCTTCAGTTAGTTACCCCGGTTCCCGGGGTAACTAACTGAAGGATTGCGTGTGAACGCCAGCGGATTTAATTTGGAAGTTGGTTAACGGAGTGATGGCCGAGTTATGATGTATTTTGTTAAATCTTCCCCGCGATAATTACTGATACATCGTACGTCTGTACTTTAAGATGTTATTATGAAACGTGCACTATTGAAATTGTAACAGGCACTTTTGGAAATAGAAAAAAAAACAAAAAAAAAAACAAGATCAAGATAAAAACAAATATATATATTGGTGTATGAGGTGCAAACTAAAGATTAAGATATAAGGTGCCGTTGTAAAGGCAATATTTCCCATCAACCTTTGAAATTGTAACAAGCATTTTTGGGAATAGAAAATTGTAAAGTAAAAAGGGAAATAGATTAAGATAAAAAATATATATATATAAGTTTATAAGGTGCCGTTGTAAAGTCAATATTTCCCATCAACAACATAACCAATTTCATAGTTTCAAATTCATACACAGTCAGTTCTCCTAAGATGGTGGTAGGATTCTGATTTATTTTTTCCCTTCCTACTGGAATTCGACAAGGGTGTGTCCCTGTCCCCACACATTTCAATGCCTCTATGGGCTGAATGATTGGCTTGGCTGATCTCGCTGCCATAATGCTGCCTTCTATATTTACTTTTATTTCCACTTCCACTGCTCCATAGAACTTACAAATCACCTTCACAATGTTGGCCTAACAATATAAGTAGCTAACGAGTCATGTAAATTTATGTTTTTTTAAATCTAAACTGCTATATTATGGAATGACCTACCATCCTTTATAATCCCCCTACCTTATGACCTACCCACGATCATAAGGCTTAAATTGTATATCCTCATTACAGTATTTGGATATGGACTATTTGATCTGTTCTTAATTTGTCCATGCTCAGCTAGTGGATAATTTGCCCTTGCTGTTGCTTAACCCATTACAAACATAACACTGCTTTGTTCCAATCCCATTCACTGAGCTCCAATCCAAGTTCATCCCATTATCAATTAACTCATCCATCCCTTCACCCACTAACTACAGTACGTACAGTACAGTTGAGCAAGTAGAAAGTGCAAGAAAAATATGAGTGTTTATGGCAAAATCTTTCAGTTCTATGTAATAAATCTTAGTTTTCTTATCAATGAAAAGTGGAACGTGACTGAATGAAATTTTTGAGTGGTAACCAGAAAAGGACATAATATTATACACTCATAGTTTACTTGCACTTTCTACTTTCTGAAGGTACTTTACGTGAAAAGTGATGAAATATTAATCTGGAAGAGCTTGTCGCCTTTGGAATTTCTTGGACTGTACGACGTTGCCACTGACACGATCATGGACTCATGGTATTATTAAAAGGGGTGAGGTAATAGGGTGACAGGTTTGGGTAGGTTTTAAGGGGGTGCATGGGTTTTTTAGGGTGCGGGAGTAGGGGGACATGTTCTACTCCCGCAGATTTTACAAAACACATCTAACTCGGCCAACACTGTTCCCCTGTTAAATCCGCTGGCGATCACACGCAATCCTTCAGTTAGTTACCCCGGTTCCCGGGGTAACTAACTGAAGGATTGCGTGTGAACGCCAGCGGATTTAATTTGGAAGTTGGTTAACGGAGTGATGGCCGAGTTATGATGTATTTTGTTAAATCTTCCCCGCGATAATTACTGATACATCGTACGTCTGTACTTTAAGATGTTATTATGAAACGTGCACTATTGAAATTGTAACAGGCACTTTTGGAAATAGAAAAAAAAACAAAAAAAAAAACAAGATCAAGATAAAAACAAATATATATATTGGTGTATGAGGTGCAAACTAAAGATTAAGATATAAGGTGCCGTTGTAAAGGCAATATTTCCCATCAACCTTTGAAATTGTAACAAGCATTTTTGGGAATAGAAAATTGTAAAGTAAAAAGGGAAATAGATTAAGATAAAAAATATATATATATAAGTTTATAAGGTGCCGTTGTAAAGTCAATATTTCCCATCAACAACATAACCAATTTCATAGTTTCAAATTCATACACAGTCAGTTCTCCTAAGATGGTGGTAGGATTCTGATTTATTTTTTCCCTTCCTACTGGAATTCGACAAGGGTGTGTCCCTGTCCCCACACATTTCAATGCCTCTATGGGCTGAATGATTGGCTTGGCTGATCTCGCTGCCATAATGCTGCCTTCTATATTTACTTTTATTTCCACTTCCACTGCTCCATAGAACTTACAAACCACCTTCACAATGTTGGCCTAACAATATAAGTAGCTAACGAGTCATGTAAATTTATGTTTTTTTAAATCTAAACTGCTATATTATGGAATGACCTACCATCCTTTATAATCCCCCTACCTTATGACCTACCCACGATCATAAGGCTTAAATTGTATATCCTCATTACAGTATTTGGATATGGACTATTTGATCTGTTCTTAATTTGTCCATGCTCAGCTAGTGGATAATTTGCCCTTGCTGTTGCTTAACCCATTACAAACATAACACTGCTTTGTTCCAATCCCATTCACTGAGCTCCAATCCAAGTTCATCCCATTATCAATTAACTCATCCATCCCTTCACCCACTAACTACAGTACGTACAGTACAGTTGAGCAAGTAGAAAGTGCAAGAAAAATATGAGTGTTTATGGCAAAATCTTTCAGTTCTATGTAATAAATCTTAGTTTTCTTATCAATGAAAAGTGGAACGTGACTGAATGAAATTTTTGAGTGGTAACCAGAAAAGGACATAATATTATACACTCATAGTTTACTTGCACTTTCTACTTTCTGAAGGTACTTTACGTGAAAAGTGATGAAATATTAATCTGGAAGAGCTTGTCGCCTTTGGAATTTCTTGGACTGTACGACGTTGCCACTGACACGATCATGGACTCATGGTATTATTAAAAGGGGTGAGGTAATAGGGTGACAGGTTTGGGTAGGTTTTAAGGGGGTGCATGGGTTTTTTAGGGTGCGGGAGTAGGGGGACATGTTCTACTCCCGCAGATTTTACAAAACACATCTAACTCGGCCAACACTGTTCCCCTGTTAAATCCGCTGGCGATCACACGCAATCCTTCAGTTAGTTACCCCGGTTCCCGGGGTAACTAACTGAAGGATTGCGTGTGAACGCCAGCGGATTTAATTTGGAAGTTGGTTAACGGAGTGATGGCCGAGTTATGATGTATTTTGTTAAATCTTCCCCGCGATAATTACTGATACATCGTACGTCTGTACTTTAAGATGTTATTATGAAACGTGCACTATTGAAATTGTAACAGGCACTTTTGGAAATAGAAAAAAAAACAAAAAAAAAAACAAGATCAAGATAAAAACAAATATATATATTGGTGTATGAGGTGCAAACTAAAGATTAAGATATAAGGTGCCGTTGTAAAGGCAATATTTCCCATCAACCTTTGAAATTGTAACAAGCATTTTTGGGAATAGAAAATTGTAAAGTAAAAAGGGAAATAGATTAAGATAAAAAATATATATATATAAGTTTATAAGGTGCCGTTGTAAAGTCAATATTTCCCATCAACAACATAACCAATTTCATAGTTTCAAATTCATACACAGTCAGTTCTCCTAAGATGGTGGTAGGATTCTGATTTATTTTTTCCCTTCCTACTGGAATTCGACAAGGGTGTGTCCCTGTCCCCACACATTTCAATGCCTCTATGGGCTGAATGATTGGCTTGGCTGATCTCGCTGCCATAATGCTGCCTTCTATATTTACTTTTATTTCCACTTCCACTGCTCCATAGAACTTACAAACCACCTTCACAATGTTGGCCTAACAATATAAGTAGCTAACGAGTCATGTAAATTTATGTTTTTTTAAATCTAAACTGCTATATTATGGAATGACCTACCATCCTTTATAATCCCCCTACCTTATGACCTACCCACGTTCATAAGGCTTAAATTGTATATCCTCATTACAGTATTTGGATATGGACTATTTGATCTGTTCTTAATTTGTCCATGCTCAGCTAGTGGATAATTTGCCCTTGCTGTTGCTTAACCCATTACAAACATAACACTGCTTTGTTCCAATCCCATTCACTGAGCTCCAATCCAAGTTCATCCCATTATCAATTAACTCATCCATCCCTTCACCCACTAACTACAGTACGTACAGTACAGTTGAGCAAGTAGAAAGTGCAAGAAAAATATGAGTGTTTATGGCAAAATCTTTCAGTTCTATGTAATAAATCTTAGTTTTCTTATCAATGAAAAGTGGAACGTGACTGAATGAAATTTTTGAGTGGTAACCAGAAAAGGACATAATATTATACACTCATAGTTTACTTGCACTTTCTACTTTCTGAAGGTACTTTACGTGAAAAGTGATGAAATATTAATCTGGAAGAGCTTGTCGCCTTTGGAATTTCTTGGACTGTACGACGTTGCCACTGACACGATCATGGACTCATGGTATTATTAAAAGGGGTGAGGTAATAGGGTGACAGGTTTGGGTAGGTTTTAAGGGGGTGCATGGGTTTTTTAGGGTGCGGGAGTAGGGGGACATGTTCTACTCCCGCAGATTTTACAAAACACATCTAACTCGGCCAACACTGTTCCCCTGTTAAATCCGCTGGCGATCACACGCAATCCTTCAGTTAGTTACCCCGGTTCCCGGGGTAACTAACTGAAGGATTGCGTGTGAACGCCAGCGGATTTAATTTGGAAGTTGGTTAACGGAGTGATGGCCGAGTTATGATGTATTTTGTTAAATCTTCCCCGCGATAATTACTGATACATCGTACGTCTGTACTTTAAGATGTTATTATGAAACGTGCACTATTGAAATTGTAACAGGCACTTTTGGAAATAGAAAAAAAAAAAAAAAAAAAAACAAGATCAAGATAAAAACAAATATATATATTGGTGTATGAGGTGCAAACTAAAGATTAAGATATAAGGTGCCGTTGTAAAGGCAATATTTCCCATCAACCTTTGAAATTGTAACAAGCATTTTTGGGAATAGAAAATTGTAAAGTAAAAAGGGAAATAGATTAAGATAAAAAATATATATATATAAGTATATAAGGTGCCGTTGTAAAGTCAATATTTCCCATCAACAACATAACCAATTTCATAGTTTCAAATTCATACACAGTCAGTTCTCCTAAGATGGTGGTAGGATTCTGATTTATTTTTTCCCTTCCTACTGGAATTCGACAAGGGTGTGTCCCTGTCCCCACACATTTCAATGCCTCTATGGGCTGAATGATTGGCTTGGCTGATCTCGCTGCCATAATGCTGCCTTCTATATTTACTTTTATTTCCACTTCCACTGCTCCATAGAACTTACAAACCACCTTCACAATGTTGGCCTAACAATATAAGTAGCTAACGAGTCATGTAAATTTATGTTTTTTTAAATCTAAACTGCTATATTATGGAATGACCTACCATCCTTTATAATCCCCCTACCTTATGACCTACCCACGATCATAAGGCTTAAATTGTATATCCTCATTACAGTATTTGGATATGGACTATTTGATCTGTTCTTAATTTGTCCATGCTCAGCTAGTGGATAATTTGCCCTTGCTGTTGCTTAACCCATTACAAACATAACACTGCTTTGTTCCAATCCCATTCACTGAGCTCCAATCCAAGTTCATCCCATTATCAATTAACTCATCCATCCCTTCACCCACTAACTACAGTACGTACAGTACAGTTGAGCAAGTAGAAAGTGCAAGAAAAATATGAGTGTTTATGGCAAAATCTTTCAGTTCTATGTAATAAATCTTAGTTTTCTTATCAATGAAAAGTGGAACGTGACTGAATGAAATTTTTGAGTGGTAACCAGAAAAGGACATAATATTATACACTCATAGTTTACTTGCACTTTCTACTTTCTGAAGGTACTTTACGTGAAAAGTGATGAAATATTAATCTGGAAGAGCTTGTCGCCTTTGGAATTTCTTGGACTGTACGACGTTGCCACTGACACGATCATGGACTCATGGTATTATTAAAAGGGGTGAGGTAATAGGGTGACAGGTTTGGGTAGGTTTTAAGGGGGTGCATGGGTTTTTTAGGGTGCGGGAGTAGGGGGACATGTTCTACTCCCGCAGATTTTACAAAACACATCTAACTCGGCCAACACTGTTCCCCTGTTAAATCCGCCAGCGGATTTAATTTGGAAGTTGGTTAACGGAGTGATGGCCGAGTTATGATGTATTTTGTTAAATCTTCCCCGCGATAATTACTGATACATCGTACGTCTGTACTTTAAGATGTTATTATGAAACGTGCACTATTGAAATTGTAACAGGCACTTTTGGAAATAGAAAAAAAAAAAAAAAAAAAAACAAGATCAAGATAAAAACAAATATATATATTGGTGTATGAGGTGCAAACTAAAGATTAAGATATAAGGTGCCGTTGTAAAGGCAATATTTCCCATCAACCTTTGAAATTGTAACAAGCATTTTTGGGAATAGAAAATTGTAAAGTAAAAAGGGAAATAGATTAAGATAAAAAATATATATATATAAGTATATAAGGTGCCGTTGTAAAGTCAATATTTCCCATCAACAACATAACCAATTTCATAGTTTCAAATTCATACACAGTCAGTTCTCCTAAGATGGTGGTAGGATTCTGATTTATTTTTTCCCTTCCTACTGGAATTCGACAAGGGTGTGTCCCTGTCCCCACACATTTCAATGCCTCTATGGGCTGAATGATTGGCTTGGCTGATCTCGCTGCCATAATGCTGCCTTCTATATTTACTTTTATTTCCACTTCCACTGCTCCATAGAACTTACAAACCACCTTCACAATGTTGGCCTAACAATATAAGAGTGTTTATGGCAAAATCTTTCAGTTCTATGTAATAAATCTTAGTTTTCTTATCAATGAAAAGTGGAACGTGACTGAATGAAATTTTTGAGTGGTAACCAGAAAAGGACATAATATTATACACTCATAGTTTACTTGCACTTTCTACTTTCTGAAGGTACTTTACGTGAAAAGTGATGAAATATTAATCTGGAAGAGCTTGTCGCCTTTGGAATTTCTTGGACTGTACAACGTTGCCACTGACACGATCATGGACTCATGGTATTATTAAAAGGGGTGAGGTAATAGGGTGACAGGTTTGGGTAGGTTTTAAGGGGGTGCATGGGTTTTTTAGGGTGCGGGAGTAGGGGGACATGTTCTACTCCCGCAGATTTTACAAAACACATCTAACTCGGCCAACACTGTTCCCCTGTTAAATCCGCTGGCGATCACACGCAATCCTTCAGTTAGTTACCCCGGTTCCCGGGGTAACTAACTGAAGGATTGCGTGTGAACGCCAGCGGATTTAATTTGGAAGTTGGTTAACGGAGTGATGGCCGAGTTATGATGTATTTTGTTAAATCTTCCCCGCGATAATTACTGATACATCGTACGTCTGTACTTTAAGATGTTATTATGAAACGTGCACTATTGAAATTGTAACAGGCACTTTTGGAAATAGAAAAAAAAACAAAAAAAAAAACAAGATCAAGATAAAAACAAATATATATATTGGTGTATGAGGTGCAAACTAAAGATTAAGATATAAGGTGCCGTTGTAAAGGCAATATTTCCCATCAACCTTTGAAATTGTAACAAGCATTTTTGGGAATAGAAAATTGTAAAGTAAAAAGGGAAATAGATTAAGATAAAAAATATATATATATAAGTTTATAAGGTGCCGTTGTAAAGTCAATATTTCCCATCAACAACATAACCAATTTCATAGTTTCAAATTCATACACAGTCAGTTCTCCTAAGATGGTGGTAGGATTCTGATTTATTTTTTCCCTTCCTACTGGAATTCGACAAGGGTGTGTCCCTGTCCCCACACATTTCAATGCCTCTATGGGCTGAATGATTGGCTTGGCTGATCTCGCTGCCATAATGCTGCCTTCTATATTTACTTTTATTTCCACTTCCACTGCTCCATAGAACTTACAAACCACCTTCACAATGTTGGCCTAACAATATAAGTAGCTAACGAGTCATGTAAATTTATGTTTTTTTAAATCTAAACTGCTATATTATGGAATGACCTACCATCCTTTATAATCCCCCTACCTTATGACCTACCCACGATCATAAGGCTTAAATTGTATATCCTCATTACAGTATTTGGATATGGACTATTTGATCTGTTCTTAATTTGTCCATGCTCAGCTAGTGGATAATTTGCCCTTGCTGTTGCTTAACCCATTACAAACATAACACTGCTTTGTTCCAATCCCATTCACTGAGCTCCAATCCAAGTTCATCCCATTATCAATTAACTCATCCATCCCTTCACCCACTAACTACAGTACGTACAGTACAGTTGAGCAAGTAGAAAGTGCAAGAAAAATATGAGTGTTTATGGCAAAATCTTTCAGTTCTATGTAATAAATCTTAGTTTTCTTATCAATGAAAAGTGGAACGTGACTGAATGAAATTTTTGAGTGGTAACCAGAAAAGGACATAATATTATACACTCATAGTTTACTTGCACTTTCTACTTTCTGAAGGTACTTTACGTGAAAAGTGATGAAATATTAATCTGGAAGAGCTTGTCGCCTTTGGAATTTCTTGGACTGTACGACGTTGCCACTGACACGATCATGGACTCATGGTATTATTAAAAGGGGTGAGGTAATAGGGTGACAGGTTTGGGTAGGTTTTAAGGGGGTGCATGGGTTTTTTAGGGTGCGGGAGTAGGGGGACATGTTCTACTCCCGCAGATTTTACAAAACACATCTAACTCGGCCAACACTGTTCCCCTGTTAAATCCGCCAGCGGATTTAATTTGGAAGTTGGTTAACGGAGTGATGGCCGAGTTATGATGTATTTTGTTAAATCTTCCCCGCGATAATTACTGATACATCGTACGTCTGTACTTTAAGATGTTATTATGAAACGTGCACTATTGAAATTGTAACAGGCACTTTTGGATATAGAAAAAAAAAAAAAAAAAAAAACAAGATCAAGATAAAAACAAATATATATATTGGTGTATGAGGTGCAAACTAAAGATTAAGATATAAGGTGCCGTTGTAAAGGCAATATTTCCCATCAACCTTTGAAATTGTAACAAGCATTTTTGGGAATAGAAAATTGTAAAGTAAAAAGGGAAATAGATTAAGATAAAAAATATATATATATAAGTATATAAGGTGCCGTTGTAAAGTCAATATTTCCCATCAACAACATAACCAATTTCATAGTTTCAAATTCATACACAGTCAGTTCTCCTAAGATGGTGGTAGGATTCTGATTTATTTTTTCCCTTCCTACTGGAATTCGACAAGGGTGTGTCCCTGTCCCCACACATTTCAATGCCTCTATGGGCTGAATGATTGGCTTGGCTGATCTCGCTGCCATAATGCTGCCTTCTATATTTACTTTTATTTCCACTTCCACTGCTCCATAGAACTTACAAACCACCTTCACAATGTTGGCCTAACAATATAAGTAGCTAACGAGTCATGTAAATTTATGTTTTTTTAAATCTAAACTGCTATATTATGGAATGACCTACCATCCTTTATAATCCCCCTACCTTATGACCTACCCACGATCATAAGGCTTAAATTGTATATCCTCATTACAGTATTTGGATATGGACTATTTGATCTGTTCTTAATTTGTCCATGCTCAGCTAGTGGATAATTTGCCCTTGCTGTTGCTTAACCCATTACAAACATAACACTGCTTTGTTCCAATCCCATTCACTGAGCTCCAATCCAAGTTCATCCCATTATCAATTAACTCATCCATCCCTTCACCCACTAACTACAGTACGTACAGTACAGTTGAGCAAGTAGAAAGTGCAAGAAAAATATGAGTGTTTATGGCAAAATCTTTCAGTTCTATGTAATAAATCTTAGTTTTCTTATCAATGAAAAGTGGAACGTGACTGAATGAAATTTTTGAGTGGTAACCAGAAAAGGACATAATATTATACACTCATAGTTTACTTGCACTTTCTACTTTCTGAAGGTACTTTACGTGAAAAGTGATGAAATATTAATCTGGAAGAGCTTGTCGCCTTTGGAATTTCTTGGACTGTACAACGTTGCCACTGACACGATCATGGACTCATGGTATTATTAAAAGGGGTGAGGTAATAGGGTGACAGGTTTGGGTAGGTTTTAAGGGGGTGCATGGGTTTTTTAGGGTGCGGGAGTAGGGGGACATGTTCTACTCCCGCAGATTTTACAAAACACATCTAACTCGGCCAACACTGTTCCCCTGTTAAATCCGCTGGCGATCACACGCAATCCTTCAGTTAGTTACCCCGGTTCCCGGGGTAACTAACTGAAGGATTGCGTGTGAACGCCAGCGGATTTAATTTGGAAGTTGGTTAACGGAGTGATGGCCGAGTTATGATGTATTTTGTTAAATCTTCCCCGCGATAATTACTGATACATCGTACGTCTGTACTTTAAGATGTTATTATGAAACGTGCACTATTGAAATTGTAACAGGCACTTTTGGAAATAGAAAAAAAAACAAAAAAAAAAACAAGATCAAGATAAAAACAAATATATATATTGGTGTATGAGGTGCAAACTAAAGATTAAGATATAAGGTGCCGTTGTAAAGGCAATATTTCCCATCAACCTTTGAAATTGTAACAAGCATTTTTGGGAATAGAAAATTGTAAAGTAAAAAGGGAAATAGATTAAGATAAAAAATATATATATATAAGTTTATAAGGTGCCGTTGTAAAGTCAATATTTCCCATCAACAACATAACCAATTTCATAGTTTCAAATTCATACACAGTCAGTTCTCCTAAGATGGTGGTAGGATTCTGATTTATTTTTTCCCTTCCTACTGGAATTCGACAAGGGTGTGTCCCTGTCCCCACACATTTCAATGCCTCTATGGGCTGAATGATTGGCTTGGCTGATCTCGCTGCCATAATGCTGCCTTCTATATTTACTTTTATTTCCACTTCCACTGCTCCATAGAACTTACAAACCACCTTCACAATGTTGGCCTAACAATATAAGTAGCTAACGAGTCATGTAAATTTATGTTTTTTTAAATCTAAACTGCTATATTATGGAATGACCTACCATCCTTTATAATCCCCCTACCTTATGACCTACCCACGATCATAAGGCTTAAATTGTATATCCTCATTACAGTATTTGGATATGGACTATTTGATCTGTTCTTAATTTGTCCATGCTCAGCTAGTGGATAATTTGCCCTTGCTGTTGCTTAACCCATTACAAACATAACACTGCTTTGTTCCAATCCCATTCACTGAGCTCCAATCCAAGTTCATCCCATTATCAATTAACTCATCCATCCCTTCACCCACTAACTACAGTACGTACAGTACAGTTGAGCAAGTAGAAAGTGCAAGAAAAATATGAGTGTTTATGGCAAAATCTTTCAGTTCTATGTAATAAATCTTAGTTTTCTTATCAATGAAAAGTGGAACGTGACTGAATGAAATTTTTGAGTGGTAACCAGAAAAGGACATAATATTATACACTCATAGTTTACTTGCACTTTCTACTTTCTGAAGGTACTTTACGTGAAAAGTGATGAAATATTAATCTGGAAGAGCTTGTCGCCTTTGGAATTTCTTGGACTGTACGACGTTGCCACTGACACGATCATGGACTCATGGTATTATTAAAAGGGGTGAGGTAATAGGGTGACAGGTTTGGGTAGGTTTTAAGGGGGTGCATGGGTTTTTTAGGGTGCGGGAGTAGGGGGACATGTTCTACTCCCGCAGATTTTACAAAACACATCTAACTCGGCCAACACTGTTCCCCTGTTAAATCCGCTGGCGATCACACGCAATCCTTCAGTTAGTTACCCCGGTTCCCGGGGTAACTAACTGAAGGATTGCGTGTGAACGCCAGCGGATTTAATTTGGAAGTTGGTTAACGGAGTGATGGCCGAGTTATGATGTATTTTGTTAAATCTTCCCCGCGATAATTACTGATACATCGTACGTCTGTACTTTAAGATGTTATTATGAAACGTGCACTATTGAAATTGTAACAGGCACTTTTGGAAATAGAAAAAAAAACAAAAAAAAAAACAAGATCAAGATAAAAACAAATATATATATTGGTGTATGAGGTGCAAACTAAAGATTAAGATATAAGGTGCCGTTGTAAAGGCAATATTTCCCATCAACCTTTGAAATTGTAACAAGCATTTTTGGGAATAGAAAATTGTAAAGTAAAAAGGGAAATAGATTAAGATAAAAAATATATATATATAAGTTTATAAGGTGCCGTTGTAAAGTCAATATTTCCCATCAACAACATAACCAATTTCATAGTTTCAAATTCATACACAGTCAGTTCTCCTAAGATGGTGGTAGGATTCTGATTTATTTTTTCCCTTCCTACTGGAATTCGACAAGGGTGTGTCCCTGTCCCCACACATTTCAATGCCTCTATGGGCTGAATGATTGGCTTGGCTGATCTCGCTGCCATAATGCTGCCTTCTATATTTACTTTTATTTCCACTTCCACTGCTCCATAGAACTTACAAACCACCTTCACAATGTTGGCCTAACAATATAAGTAGCTAACGAGTCATGTAAATTTATGTTTTTTTAAATCTAAACTGCTATATTATGGAATGACCTACCATCCTTTATAATCCCCCTACCTTATGACCTACCCACGATCATAAGGCTTAAATTGTATATCCTCATTACAGTATTTGGATATGGACTATTTGATCTGTTCTTAATTTGTCCATGCTCAGCTAGTGGATAATTTGCCCTTGCTGTTGCTTAACCCATTACAAACATAACACTGCTTTGTTCCAATCCCATTCACTGAGCTCCAATCCAAGTTCATCCCATTATCAATTAACTCATCCATCCCTTCACCCACTAACTACAGTACGTACAGTACAGTTGAGCAAGTAGAAAGTGCAAGAAAAATATGAGTGTTTATGGCAAAATCTTTCAGTTCTATGTAATAAATCTTAGTTTTCTTATCAATGAAAAGTGGAACGTGACTGAATGAAATTTTTGAGTGGTAACCAGAAAAGGACATAATATTATACACTCATAGTTTACTTGCACTTTCTACTTTCTGAAGGTACTTTACGTGAAAAGTGATGAAATATTAATCTGGAAGAGCTTGTCGCCTTTGGAATTTCTTGGACTGTACGACGTTGCCACTGACACGATCATGGACTCATGGTATTATTAAAAGGGGTGAGGTAATAGGGTGACAGGTTTGGGTAGGTTTTAAGGGGGTGCATGGGTTTTTTAGGGTGCGGGAGTAGGGGGACATGTTCTACTCCCGCAGATTTTACAAAACACATCTAACTCGGCCAACACTGTTCCCCTGTTAAATCCGCTGGCGATCACACGCAATCCTTCAGTTAGTTACCCCGGTTCCCGGGGTAACTAACTGAAGGATTGCGTGTGAACGCCAGCGGATTTAATTTGGAAGTTGGTTAACGGAGTGATGGCCGAGTTATGATGTATTTTGTTAAATCTTCCCCGCGATAATTACTGATACATCGTACGTCTGTACTTTAAGATGTTATTATGAAACGTGCACTATTGAAATTGTAACAGGCACTTTTGGAAATAGAAAAAAAAAAAAAAAAAAAAACAAGATCAAGATAAAAACAAATATATATATTGGTGTATGAGGTGCAAACTAAAGATTAAGATATAAGGTGCCGTTGTAAAGGCAATATTTCCCATCAACCTTTGAAATTGTAACAAGCATTTTTGGGAATAGAAAATTGTAAAGTAAAAAGGGAAATAGATTAAGATAAAAAATATATATATATAAGTATATAAGGTGCCGTTGTAAAGTCAATATTTCCCATCAACAACATAACCAATTTCATAGTTTCAAATTCATACACAGTCAGTTCTCCTAAGATGGTGGTAGGATTCTGATTTATTTTTTCCCTTCCTACTGGAATTCGACAAGGGTGTGTCCCTGTCCCCACACATTTCAATGCCTCTATGGGCTGAATGATTGGCTTGGCTGATCTCGCTGCCATAATGCTGCCTTCTATATTTACTTTTATTTCCACTTCCACTGCTCCATAGAACTTACAAACCACCTTCACAATGTTGGCCTAACAATATAAGTAGCTAACGAGTCATGTAAATTTATGTTTTTTTAAATCTAAACTGCTATATTATGGAATGACCTACCATCCTTTATAATCCCCCTACCTTATGACCTACCCACGATCATAAGGCTTAAATTGTATATCCTCATTACAGTATTTGGATATGGACTATTTGATCTGTTCTTAATTTGTCCATGCTCAGCTAGTGGATAATTTGCCCTTGCTGTTGCTTAACCCATTACAAACATAACACTGCTTTGTTCCAATCCCATTCACTGAGCTCCAATCCAAGTTCATCCCATTATCAATTAACTCATCCATCCCTTCACCCACTAACTACAGTACGTACAGTACAGTTGAGCAAGTAGAAAGTGCAAGAAAAATATGAGTGTTTATGGCAAAATCTTTCAGTTCTATGTAATAAATCTTAGTTTTCTTATCAATGAAAAGTGGAACGTGACTGAATGAAATTTTTGAGTGGTAACCAGAAAAGGACATAATATTATACACTCATAGTTTACTTGCACTTTCTACTTTCTGAAGGTACTTTACGTGAAAAGTGATGAAATATTAATCTGGAAGAGCTTGTCGCCTTTGGAATTTCTTGGACTGTACGACGTTGCCACTGACACGATCATGGACTCATGGTATTATTAAAAGGGGTGAGGTAATAGGGTGACAGGTTTGGGTAGGTTTTAAGGGGGTGCATGGGTTTTTTAGGGTGCGGGAGTAGGGGGACATGTTCTACTCCCGCAGATTTTACAAAACACATCTAACTCGGCCAACACTGTTCCCCTGTTAAATCCGCCAGCGGATTTAATTTGGAAGTTGGTTAACGGAGTGATGGCCGAGTTATGATGTATTTTGTTAAATCTTCCCCGCGATAATTACTGATACATCGTACGTCTGTACTTTAAGATGTTATTATGAAACGTGCACTATTGAAATTGTAACAGGCACTTTTGGAAATAGAAAAAAAAAAAAAAAAAAAAACAAGATCAAGATAAAAACAAATATATATATTGGTGTATGAGGTGCAAACTAAAGATTAAGATATAAGGTGCCGTTGTAAAGGCAATATTTCCCATCAACCTTTGAAATTGTAACAAGCATTTTTGGGAATAGAAAATTGTAAAGTAAAAAGGGAAATAGATTAAGATAAAAAATATATATATATAAGTTTATAAGGTGCCGTTGTAAAGTCAATATTTCCCATCAACAACATAACCAATTTCATAGTTTCAAATTCATACACAGTCAGTTCTCCTAAGATGGTGGTAGGATTCTGATTTATTTTTTCCCTTCCTACTGGAATTCGACAAGGGTGTGTCCCTGTCCCCACACATTTCAATGCCTCTATGGGCTGAATGATTGGCTTGGCTGATCTCGCTGCCATAATGCTGCCTTCTATATTTACTTTTATTTCCACTTCCACTGCTCCATAGAACTTACAAACCACCTTCACAATGTTGGCCTAACAATATAAGTAGCTAACGAGTCATGTAAATTTATGTTTTTTTAAATCTAAACTGCTATATTATGGAATGACCTACCATCCTTTATAATCCCCCTACCTTATGACCTACCCACGATCATAAGGCTTAAATTGTATATCCTCATTACAGTATTTGGATATGGACTATTTGATCTGTTCTTAATTTGTCCATGCTCAGCTAGTGGATAATTTGCCCTTGCTGTTGCTTAACCCATTACAAACATAACACTGCTTTGTTCCAATCCCATTCACTGAGCTCCAATCCAAGTTCATCCCATTATCAATTAACTCATCCATCCCTTCACCCACTAACTACAGTACGTACAGTACAGTTGAGCAAGTAGAAAGTGCAAGAAAAATATGAGTGTTTATGGCAAAATCTTTCAGTTCTATGTAATAAATCTTAGTTTTCTTATCAATGAAAAGTGGAACGTGACTGAATGAAATTTTTGAGTGGTAACCAGAAAAGGACATAATATTATACACTCATAGTTTACTTGCACTTTCTACTTTCTGAAGGTACTTTACGTGAAAAGTGATGAAATATTAATCTGGAAGAGCTTGTCGCCTTTGGAATTTCTTGGACTGTACGACGTTGCCACTGACACGATCATGGACTCATGGTATTATTAAAAGGGGTGAGGTAATAGGGTGACAGGTTTGGGTAGGTTTTAAGGGGGTGCATGGGTTTTTTAGGGTGCGGGAGTAGGGGGACATGTTCTACTCCCGCAGATTTTACAAAACACATCTAACTCGGCCAACACTGTTCCCCTGTTAAATCCGCTGGCGATCACACGCAATCCTTCAGTTAGTTACCCCGGTTCCCGGGGTAACTAACTGAAGGATTGCGTGTGAACGCCAGCGGATTTAATTTGGAAGTTGGTTAACGGAGTGATGGCCGAGTTATGATGTATTTTGTTAAATCTTCCCCGCGATAATTACTGATACATCGTACGTCTGTACTTTAAGATGTTATTATGAAACGTGCACTATTGAAATTGTAACAGGCACTTTTGGAAATAGAAAAAAAAACAAAAAAAAAAACAAGATCAAGATAAAAACAAATATATATATTGGTGTATGAGGTGCAAACTAAAGATTAAGATATAAGGTGCCGTTGTAAAGGCAATATTTCCCATCAACCTTTGAAATTGTAACAAGCATTTTTGGGAATAGAAAATTGTAAAGTAAAAAGGGAAATAGATTAAGATAAAAAATATATATATATAAGTTTATAAGGTGCCGTTGTAAAGTCAATATTTCCCATCAACAACATAACCAATTTCATAGTTTCAAATTCATACACAGTCAGTTCTCCTAAGATGGTGGTAGGATTCTGATTTATTTTTTCCCTTCCTACTGGAATTCGACAAGGGTGTGTCCCTGTCCCCACACATTTCAATGCCTCTATGGCAGTGGTTCTTAACCTTTTTTAGTGCCCGTACCCCTTGATATCTCATACAATTTTTTCGTACCCCCTGTCAAAAATTAATACTATTAAAAAAAAAAAGTAAAATGGATTAGTGATGCAAATCTAGTTCAGAAATTAACTTTATTCACTTGCTGAACTGAACCAACATAATGTATAATAATTTCTAATTTGGTACACATAGTACACAAAGTACACATTAATGATTAACACATTTTTAGTGGCTCTTTTGCTGTTGTTTTTCTTCAATGATGATACTGAAGCGAGGTTCTTTTTTCGAAAGTGCCACACGCATGTCGTCACTTGCATCCAAACGGTTTCTGGCCTTAGTCTTGATGTGTAGGAGTGCTGAAAACCCTGCCTCGCATAAGTATGTGGTTGCAAATGGCACGAGGACCTCCAGAGCTCTCTCTGCTAACTGTGGGAATAATTTTAACTGTTCACACCAAAACATGTCTAGCTGCATTGATTCAAACTC
Source organism: Petrolisthes manimaculis (assembly GCA_034508575.1). Lineage (NCBI taxonomy): Eukaryota > Metazoa > Arthropoda > Malacostraca > Decapoda > Porcellanidae > Petrolisthes > Petrolisthes manimaculis. Next base: position 11,029 of record JAWZYT010003625.1, on the reverse strand, counting down.
CATTCGGATTCTGTCATTGGCCTGCAGCTCAACAAGATCATCTTTCATTATATCACTATCATCCATGGAATCAAGGTTGAAAAGAAATGGATCCCGTATCCATCTCTGTTCCACAGAAACCTCTCCATGGTGAAAATATCCTTGGAAGGACTTAATCAGCTCTTGCAAATGATCTTTCATTTCAGTCAGGATAGGCAACTCTTCATCTGCACCAGCAGCCTCATCAAGTGAAGGAAAGTTAGCAACATTTCCTTTCTCAATGCGCTTTATCCAAATTGGGAGTTTCTGTAAATACAGCATTGTAAATACAGCAATAAACTGGCTACCTGCCGCTAGCTAGCATGTCTCGTACCCCCAACTTTAAGCTTTCGTACCCCCTGGGGGTACAGGTACCCCAGGTTAAGAACCACTGGGCTAGAGGGACACCAGGGGATGGGGGAGGGAGTAGTAGCGGGAGAGGTGTTGCCACCATGGTATTCTCCCATATGTCAGCCTTATTTAGTCGTTTCATTTTTTAAATATATGTCATGAACCACCCGATATTATATTTACATCACATAGACCGCTTTAATTGTAGAAGCACTAATTTATGCAGCAATTAAAGCAATGTATGGCAACTACACGCACCTCACCATTGCCAGACAAAATTCATCCCACCACATAAGGTGTCATGTGACGAATTTCTGTTAACGACTGTAGCAACTTATGTGAGTAGACTCGCTACACTAACAGTTCAAACAATTGCTAAAAGTATTTGATGCATTATCGCATTTGTATGTTAGTTTATGGTACACACTACACAATGCCTTCCTGCTATGAACATGGATTGAGTTAAATGTAATGGAAACAGCGGAAACCTGAACATGAGCTATTTATTACTCTAGTACTTGAGGGGCCGAGTACCTATAAATATTTATATACCAAGTGAAACACCTAACCATTCAAACCTATATACCCTATCCTAACCAACCTTAACCTAAATAAGAGTTAGGTTAGATTAGATTACAATTGAATACTTAGACTATTTAGTATTATAATGAATGAACTATTAGCGTGGAGTGGCTGTATGAGAAACAGTGACAGCTATTTCTCTTCTTTTATCTTATTCTTCTTCCTCTTCCTTTCTTCTTCTTGTTATTCTCCTCAGCAGTGTATGTATATATGTGTGTGTGTGTGTGTGTGTGTGTGTGTGTGTGTGTGTGTATGTGTGTGTGTGTGTCCTTGATAATAATGTGCTGAACGTAGAATAAACCAACCAACAAACAGCTTTGGTGATTGTTGTTGGTATTACCGTGTTGGTGGTGCATGAGGCTCTAAACACTCAGTCACTCCTCCCCTTTGTAGTCGTGGCCACCAACTGTCCTGTTTCCACTTGATATTGGTTAATCCACTCTCACATTATTTCCGCTGTCAATACCAACCCACTCGCATTATTCCCGAGTCTATCGTCGCACGGTTCACAGAATGGTTAGGAAAATATCACATACTCTCACTTCCAAATTGTGCTAATTGTGAATTGTGCTAATGGTTAGGAAAAGACATTGGATTGTACTTTTCAACTTATCTAAAATATATAACTTGTTAGAGGTTGTGTGTGTGTGTGTGTGTGTGTGTGTTCTTTCACACTGAATTCGTGAGCCAAGTTTGAGAAAGTAATGTTTGTTTTTCAGGAAAGGGTATATTAATTAAGTTAATGTAAGTTAGATTGGCTCCTCTTAAATGATTTACATGTAACTTATTTTTTGTTCCTGTTTCCGGAAGCGGAAAATTATAACATAACACAAAATTATTACAAAATTTTAACATGACGCAAAATCATTACAAAATAATAACGCGCATATGAAGTGACCTTGGACAAAAAGGTAATTAAACCACACCACCACAAAGGGCTTCATAATATTATAGAGGAGGGAGGAGCTGGGGAGCATGTAACATCAGACAGTGGCCTCTGCATGGTTCCAGCCAGTGTTTCCTGTTTTAAGAGGATGGTAAATCTGGAACAAATTAGTCTTTCAAATTATTCCCAACAATATACTACCCTTATTTTTGCAAGTCTGGTCGTGTTCCTTGGCATACTTTGGAGCAATCAAGACGCTCTGATGTACCAAAAGTATACTATACCACTTTAAATGTCAATAAGCACATAATGGACTTTGTTTTCAGTGATTTTGTTTTTCCTTCCTCCATTCGGATTCATTAAAAAAAAAATAACGTTACTATAGTTTCATTGCATTCTCATATCAATTCCTCTTCCTCGCCATGAATGAAGTTTAAGGAGGTGCGGGAGTAGGGGACAGGCTTGGGGGAGTTTGGGGGGTGCAGGAGTTGGGGGAAGGTTGGGTCGAGGTATAAGCGTGAATAGCCTATTCACGCATACATCGACCAATCCCCCCAACTCCTGCACCCCCCAAACTCCCCAAGCCTGTCCCCTACTCCCAGACCCCTTAATGTTTATAATAATAAGAACACTATTTATAACTGATGATTTCCTTACCCTTCATGACGTCCTTTGACCAGAGGACTTATTACTGCACTAAACTCATTATTGAAGCTCCTGTATTCATGACAAGGGCGCCACGGAGAGTTATGAGATCCAATACCCTAATAATTAATAGTCAAGAATCTGCTGTGGTACTTATGATATAGTTTTATCATTATTATGTTTTGCTTATTTATATATTTTGATTTGTTTGTGATATTTTGTGTTGGATTAATGGGCTGCTGATTCCTCCAAACTATTCAAGGAAACAAATCACCTCAGTGTTATTTATTTATAGGGGATCTGTTTGGTGACATGTTTTGGAGGATTCAATAGTCCTTCAAACTACCAAACAGAGGTTCTTCCTTTAATTAAGCTTGTTAAAAGCGTGTGATATCTGAAAATTACTAAGATAGGTTATTATTCCTAAAACGCGACAATGCCACTCAAAGTATGAAAAATATATTCGAATTTTATCAATACATAGTTTATATTATTATTATTATTATTATTATTATTATTATTATTATTATTATTATTATTATTATTATTATTATTATTATTATTATTATTATTATTATTATTATTATTATTATTATTATTATTATTATTATTATTTTTAATTTCATTTTTTAATTCCTATTATTATTATCATTATTATTATTAATGTTATTTTTTTACTATTATCATTATTAACCTATCAATAATTTACGTTTGACTAATATAATGCTGTGATTTGGTCAGAGTTCATCGGGACTCGCTGTCAATCCCCTCCACCACCAACAGCACCTCAGACACATGTAGGCTGGGTGCTAGACCTCCCTCAGCCAAGCACCTGGTGGGCGTGGTGGGACCTGGCTCATCTGATGTCACTATACAGGTACTCTCTCTCTCTCTCTCTCTCTCTCTCTCTCTCTCTCTCTCTCTCTCTCTCTCTCTCTCTCTCTCTCTCTCTCTCTCTCTCTCTCTCTCTCTCTCTCTCTCTCTCTCTCTCTTTCTTATGCATGTATTAAGACTATACTTCGATAAATTTATAGAATATTTTGCCTTGAAATTTTCCTTGGATGGCTAGATAGACTCCAGTACGTCAATAATAAATGATAAAAAATATAAATGAAATATATCATAACATGTAGCCCTTAATTGCCTTCACCTGTTTCTCAACCCTCATTCCATTCACCTATATATTATACTAAACACTAAACACTTTCTCCACTCCACCTTCAACCAACTTCCTCCACTCCACCCTTCACCTCTTCCCCCACTCCACCCTCCACCTCTTCTCTCACTCCACCGTATACCACCGCCCTACTCCACCCCGACCTCTTCCCCCCAACTCCACCCTTCACCTTTGTAACTCATTTCCTCCTTGCTGAAAATTGGTTCCTCCCAGTCCTGTCATATTTTTCATCATGTCTGACCCCTTTTTTTTTCATCCCTCGTCTGTTGTTGTTCTGCTTCCTCTCTCTCTCTCTCTCTCCTCTCTCTCTCTCTCTCTCTCTCTCTCTCTCTCTCTCTCTCTCTCTCTCTCTCTCTCTCTCTCTCTCTCTCTCTCTCTCTCTCTCTCTCTCTCTCTCTCTCTCTCTCTCTCTCTCTCTCTCTCTCTCTCTCTCTCTCTCTCTCTATCTATCTATCTATCTCTCTCTCTCTCTCTCACACACACACATTACGAGTGCTGCTGCTGTTCCTGCTACAACTTCCTGGTTACTATTCCCACTAAAACAGCTAATCATTGTCTTACTCCTATTCTTATTATTATTGTCATCGACCCGCTGCTCTTCTTTCACTAATTACCATTGTTACTACAGTCATCATTATTACATATCACCTTCCTTGTCTTCATATGGTGTCCTTCTATTCACATGAGGTATTGTTGTTGTGTTACAGGTGCAGAATTTACTCCAGCTGTTCAGTATACCCCAAGTGGTTATTCTGCCACCCTCGCGGGATCTCAGTGATAAGTCCCGCTTCTCTTACTTCCTGCGTGTTGTACCTTCAGACTACTACCAGGCGCAGGTTATGATCGACATTGTGAGGCACTACAACTGGACTTATGTTTCCGCCGTCCACACCCACGGTATGTACTGCATAGTAGAGGTGGTGCGAGGTGGTATGGATCAATGCTGTTGTATGCAAGAACATCCGTGGTGTTGACGATGGTGTGGTACTGGTATTGTGTCTATGGAGTCATCGTACCGGCATCACACCATCATCAACACCACCAAGGTTCTTGCATACGACCCAAAGTATGGCAATGGTGTGTGGCTAAGCTGTGTAAGATATATAATGTACCTTCTGAGCAGATGAAGGGGAAAGGAAAACACTGCATCAGCCGCTGGACGGAAACAGTGGATGGCAGTAAAAACCCTTAATAGGTATATAGAAAGGTGATTACGCCTCATAGCAATATTTTTGTGTGCTCAACGCTATATTACTCATCATCATAATTATGACATATAAGAAGCAGGCAATGAGTATAGAGTCCAACCAATTGTAGAGATGCCGTGGCAGAGTTTTCGCTTCATCTACTCGATACTGTACGTTCATTAAATTAGGTAGTGAGGTTCCCAGTACAGTGACAAGAGTGATAGGAAGTACTAACAGAAAAATCCTGTAGAATTTTCCAGTTCAGATAATTCACAGATATTTGGTGCCATCGGATATGAGTGTTTGGAATTTCCCGAGGGCCAACGAAAAGGATAAGAAAAGGTCAGACGTGATACAGGTCAAGAAGGAATAAATTGTGTTAGTGAAGGAAAGGAGAATTCTGGATGTGTGTGTGTGTGTGTGTGTGTGTGTGAGAGAGTGAGAGAGAGAGAGAGAGAGAGAGAGAGAGAGAGAGAGAAAGAGAGAAGAGAATTGATGAGTGTGCATGATGAAAGAGAATATAGAATATCTCTCTCTGTCTCTTTCTCTCTCTCTCTCTCTCTCTCTCTCTCTCTCTCTCTCTCTCTCTCTCTCTCTCTCTCTCTCTCTCTCTCTCACACACACACACACACACACAAACACACACACACACACACACACACACACATCCAGAATTCTCCTTTCCTTAAAATAAATAAATAAATGTGTATGTCAGAGTGAGGTAATTCATCTAATGTGTATAAAGGCTGTGAGAGTGAGAGAAATCCCAGAGGAGGAGGAGGAGAAGAGGTGGTGTTGTTGGTGGTGTTGGATGTGAAGAGGCGTATGTCTGTCTGTCTGTCTGTCTGTTTGTATGGAAGCCGTGATGGAGTGAAACGAGGGAAGTGCCACGATGCCAGGGAGAAAAGGAGAGGGAAGGAAATGGTTGGTGACGGGAGAGGAAAGAGGAGAGGGTGAGAAGGGACGAGAGGGGAAATGACTAGTGACGTGAGGAAATAAACGGTGAGGGACGAGAATGGTTAGTGATGGGTCGAGAGAGGAAAAGGAAGGAAATGGTTCGTGACGAGAGACAATGGCTTGGTGTTCAGATAATTATACCGTACACTAATTTGTTTTACCTAAGAAAGTTATCAGTAAAAATATTATCAGTAATACACTAAAATACGAAAATGTGAGGATAAAATATTTGTAGTGACTCAGAGGAATTATGCAACGGACTATAATTATAAAAAGACTCATTGATGTTCACTAAATTTATCTTATTTAGTTTTGATGCAATATCAGTTCTGACAAAAAATCTTGGCCCATAATCACACAACATCTAAGAATTTGATCTCCAGTATTCTTACAATACCAACATTTTCTCTTCTCTCTTAGAAACAGCAAGACATCAATTCCACAGATTCCCTGTTTGTAACATTGGAGTCATCTGATTCCTGGCATGAGTTTAGACTTAGAGGAATCCGTTACCCAGTAATGTACAGTCGGTGGCAAAAGAGGTTTATCATTTTGCCTCCTGGATGTTGTATTTCTGTTTGGTGATGTGTCCTTTTCGATTATTATTCTTGATGTTATCCTTCAAAAAGCGCTGTGTGAGGCCACACAACCTATGGCGCTGACTGTACAGTACCAAGAAAAGTCAGCTTAGGAATAGTCACTATGAATGCTGGCCCTGAGAGTCACAACTACTTCAACCCATTCACACTCTTCAAACCATTTCTCCACAGGGAAACTACGGCCAGAGCGGGATGGCAGCTTTCAGAGAGTTGGCCGAGCAGAACAACATATGTATAGCCAAGGAAGACTCCGTACTCAGCAACGCAGAGGATGAGTCCTTCGATAATGTGAGTGTAGAGAGTGGGTGTTGGGTGTAGGAAGAGGCCAAGGTGTGGGTGTCGGGTGTCGGGTGATGAGGTGGGCGTTTAGGATATCATTGAGCTTCATACATATAAAAAAACCGTGTAGGAATGAAGGATAACAGGTTTTGAAGGCCGAAAAATGAAAGGAGGACTAACATAAGTGGAGAATGTTACTGGTCGGTCAGACTTCTGGACGTTCGTAGAGAATTAATTCATATCTTGCAGCAAGTAAGTAACTGAGTGAACACAGGCAGCAGCACTCCAACTGTATCACAACCCAAACACACACACACACTCTCTCTCTCTCTCTCTCTCTCTCTCTCTCTCTCTCTCTCTCTCTCTCTCTCTCTCTCTCTCTCCTCTCTCTCTCTCTCTCTCTCTCTCTCTCTCTCTGCATACCCATTCCGAGTCCTTCTCAATCTGCCGAAAAGCAAAATGTATACAGGAGGATTTCATGGTTTTAGTGAGATAATTAGTCCAGCATTGAAAAACGTATCTAACTGAAGCAGCGTGATGAAGACACAGAGAGAAGAGGGTTGAAAGTGAAGTCAAAAGTTAATTAATGATTGAGTGTAAGTAAATTATTTCACCCCTGAACCGAACCCAAGGCCGGCGTTGTTATACATGGGAACTACACTTGTACATACACGGCATTGTGTAATTATTATGGTTTTAATTATGAGTGTTGGAAGAGAAAATTAGATGAGAAGAGAAGGATGGAATGAAGGGTGAGGGTAAATGAGAGAGAGATATATGAGACGAAAGAACAGGGGATTTAAAACAGACAAGAAATATAGTAATAAGGGGAAGGAATTATGTATTGCACCTCAAACTTTCACTTATATTATTACTCGGAATTTCACCCATCATAATTATTATATACCCATATCTTGCACGCATACTTTTCACGCATACTTTTCACTCATACTATTAACCTACATTTCTCTTACTTAATCAACTATATTTTTCTTCCTAAATGTCTTCAGTGTATGGTTGATAGATAAACTGTACATGTGGTTCTCCGTCAGGTCATCCAACAACTGCTGGAGGATCTACGGGCCAACGTGGTGGTGTGCTTCTGTGAGGGCATGACGGTGAGGAACCTTCTGAGGGCGGCACAGAGGCACAACGTCACCTCCAGGTTCCTCTTCATTGGCAGGTGAGGAGGATTTGTCAGCCCTGAACCACTCCTTTTAAGCCACTCTTTTAAGCCACTCTTCTAAGGAGGTATTACAGTTTTGGTACAGTCGGCAGCATAAGTTCGCGTTACATTTGTGGTATTGGTAAAAACACCTAGATTACCTAATGGTTTGGGGTTCTTTTTCTGGGTAGGGTTTAGGAAAACTTGTGTTCTACCAACTAACATTAAAGTAAATCAATTTGTGTACTACTCCTTTTCCACACGTAAAAACATCTTGACTATCGCACTCGGTTGATTTTGTTTACAAGCGGCACAGACTTTTGTCGAGCACTGTACTGTATGAGCTCCCAACACGATTTTAATTAAATACAATTCTTGACAAGCAAACAACTCCAGTAGAATCAGATTTATTGCACACATAATTTCTCACTCACAATATTGTTCTTTTAATTAACACTGTCCTGAGGTAAATAAATATATCCCAGTTGTATCTAACCTTTTAGGGAGTAGTATAGGCTACAGTGTTGGTAAATATGGAGTAACTGATTCCTCCCAACTATTCCAAGCAACAAGACACCATTATTGTTTTTTCTTCTGGTCCTGTTTCCTGTCATACTTTGGAGGGATCAAGGCTCTCTAGAGGATTTGAATTTCATAATCTTGTGCATGTAGTATGGTAATGAAAATCCACATACCTTCAAAGCAAGTGTATTATTGGAGAGGAGATAATTATACATGTACAACTTTTCAACCCGACTTGAACCTTCTACAAATACCGTACATTTTCTCTAGAATAATACGCATGTTTTAAAGGCATGTGGGTTTCTCTACCTTTCCTTACAACATCTGGAGTAGTTAGTAGATCTTCAATTGATGCAAAACATATAACCCCCTTATTCCTTCAGTGATGGTTGGGCGGACCGTTCCGACGTGGTGGCAGGGCTGGAGGAGACTGCCGTTGGGGGCCTCTCGGTTAAGATCCAGAGCTCCTACGTCACTAAGTTCGACCGCCACTACTTCGATCTTCACCAGAAAACAATACCCGTAATCCCTGGTTCCGGGAGTTCTGGCAGAATAGGTTCAACTGTTCCCTCCCTGGCCAAGACGAGTACTCCTTCCTGACCAACTGCTCGGGTTAGTTAATCTCTCGGTGTATGTTGAGATGTTGATAAATCTCTGACAACCAGGCTAATCCTGTGTCATACATTTACGAGTATTAGACCATACAATTTTCTTAGATGTAGTATTTCTTATGAGTTGATTGATAAAGCCTTAAGAAAACTTCTGGGCATATGTTGTATCTCCATCCTGCAATTTGCGGGAATTACCATGTTAAGATATTCTTGGAGAATCAAAAGCCACTGTTTCCTCCTATCTACACTAATTGATAAACTATTTAGGTCCACATTGGGTATGCTTGTTGGAAGGATGTAAAAATAATAATAACATTGTTGGGAAAATTGCCAAGGTGCTAATCGGAAAAAGGAATGTCATACAGTTGGTAAAATGTTGATTCAGTTGGACTCGGTGATAAAGACACTTCATTCTGTGCCAAAAACCTTCTAGACAATTTTGGAAGTAGACGAAGAAGTGTTATATGTAAAACTTTCCACTTATGTTAGGGAAAATATTATGCACTATATTAAAGGACGACATAAGGCTTCACTTCTGATTACTTTTCTTCAGGTGCCGAGTCGCTACGGGAAGGATACAAACAAGACACCAAGATGGCGTTTGTAATCAAAGCAATCAACACTATGGCTTGGGGACTCCACCTGATGCAGCAGGACATGTGTCGACCCAACCAGGGTCTCTGTCCGGCCATGTTGCCCATCAATGGTTCTCTCTTCAGGGTCAGTCAGTCTCTTGTGTCGTACTAGACTCAGTCAACTTTCTTTATGTTAAACGTTGCCATGCTATCATTTTTAATGCTTATCTGTATCGGAAGCTATGAATATAGAATAATTTTCCTATGCATGAATGTTAATAACATTATGCAACATTACTTTTGACATCTTAATTTTATCTCCAGGTGGAATGATTAAAATCTATACTGTATACCGTATCACTAATAAGGAAAAATAAATCTCCTTTAACATACTGTACCTCATCTGATCCTTCCTCCCCCACCTGCTGCAGGAGTACCTCATGAACGTCACCTTCTCATTCATGGGCGAGACTGTTACCTTCGACTCCAAAGGGGATCCCCCTGGAAGGTGAGTGAGTCTCCTCACCTTCAAAATCTGATTCTTATTTATAACTTAGGTTACTCCATGATATATTACCATTTTGTTCTTTATATTTTTTCCTTATAATTTAACTGTGTTTCACCTTACAGTTCATGTGTAGTCAATATATGCATGTCATATTTAAGGTAAACAAGGAACTAAATTTACATATACAGGTGAATATCGTGTATAGGTTATACAGTGAAAGTAAGTACTGTAATTCATCTTGTTCTCTTTCTCATTACATATTTTCTCTTCACCAATACAAACCTCCAATTCACTCACTACATGTACCCAACTTACCCTCATTTCACCATTCCTTGTAGTACAGTACACATCCCTACACCACCCTTCCTTGGTCTCTACACAAACTCTCTACACCATCCATCTTGATCTCTGCTACTCTTCCCTATACAGTATTGGTCTCTACATAACCTCCCCATACCACTCTTCCTTGGACTCAGAACCTCGATTTTCCAACACCATCTCTGTTTGTCCTCCTACTTATCAGTTACTGGTGTCAGTACTCCTCACTATCCTGATCTGATCTCTGTGCTATTTCATATACAGTACTACCCCGTATTGGTGTCCTGCACTTCTCTCTATACATCACTCTTTTACGATTTCCTTACATAACTCCTCCTTCTCCTTCAGGTACGATATCATGAACTACCAGCGGCTGGAGAACGGGAGCTTCGACTACGTACGTGTGGGCCAGTGGGACAACGGTACGCTCTTGGTGCAGGAGGAGAAGGTCGTCTTCAACAAGGGAGTCACACCTCCCATTTCAGTTTGCTCCGAGCCTTGCCTCTATAATGAGTATAAGGTTAGTAATATTTTATGACGGCATTTCTTTCGCTCCTTATTAAATTCTGTGTTTTCACTCGTGTGTGTGTGTTCGTTAGTGAACACAATAACTCCAAAAATTTAATGACTGATTTTGATCATATTCCAC